>PPJZ02000022.1:0-126497 GCA_003705955.2 Zygosaccharomyces kombuchaensis
AAAAAAGAAAAAAAAAAAAGAAAGAAAAAAAAAAAAAAAAAAAAGGTGAAATATAAACACAAACTTACTAATGTACAACTATTTGAAATCCTTGTAAGTCCATTTTTCAGTGACTTTAGGCTTTTTACCCCTAGCTTTGTGCACGGGCACACGAGACTCCACTTTACCGGTGCTCTGTAGTTTCCTCAATTGATCGTAGAGCAAATTGCCCTCTGGCCTCAACTTTCTCAACGAATCTGACAGTTCGTCCGAAAATTTCACCTCCAAGTTGGCTTCCCTGGCGGAGTACTTCGTCCCCAGTTTATGTTTCTTGTTCCTCTTGGGCTTGCGTACTAGTTCTTTGGCGGGTTTAGCCTCGACCAGGCCCTGAATCTCTTCGAGTTTTTCCAACTCACGCAGTTGTGACTTCAACTGTTTCAACTCCTCCTGTATCTTCACCTGGGTCTCATGTCTCTTGGCCTTGTTCCGTTGATACTTGGTCTTCTTCTTGTTCTTGACAACGTCATTTACAGAAAGCCTCGTGATTTCGCGCTGGGATTCATCGTCTCCCTCCTTCTCCGGCTCGTCGCCCTCGTCATCGTCAGACGAACTATCCTCTTCCTCCTGGTTGTCCTCAAGTACTTTCATCAGATGAGAAATTTTCTCCCTGTACTCTCTCTGAGCAATCCTGATGTCCTCTCTGGCCCTTTCGGAGATGTACTCCGTCTCGATCAGCTCAGACCAGTCCCTTTTGTGTGGGTTGTAAGATTTACCGGCATGTGGCAATTCTTCAAACTCTTGCACTTCCACGGGGGGTCTATCGAGTGTAGATGGCTTCGTGGAGGGGATGCTCCATCCTGTAGTGGATTTTTCCAGAAGTTCAGGCGGTATTTTGCTGTTGGGGTTGACGGTGACTTTGATCCCCGCACGAGTGGTTCGCTTCGAATCTTTGGATCCGTCGCCATCGCCGTCGCCCCAAATGTCAAACGCTCCAGATTTAACCAGTCCCTCGTTGGCGATGCGGTTCTTGAATTTCGATTCTCCGAGACTTTTGCCTGCCAACGCTAGCAGCCTCTGCAACTCATGCTTGGAGACGTTCTGGATCTTCTTATCCCTTGAATGTTGTTTGGGGTGCTTCACGACGTCCACTTTCGAATTCGTCTTCACTGCGTCCAATATCTCTTTGCTCTTAATGCTCTTCTTAATCTGTTTCCTCTTGATGAGCCTACTCTTCAACTCGAGATCACCTTGGTTATCGACTTGGAAAAGCTTTTCATCTTGCAGTTGAGATAGATCTGGAGTACCATGGGTGATTTCCAACTCGTTCTTCTCTTGAATGGATTGTTCGATGTCGGTCAAATCTATGTTCTTCCTCCATGCCTTCTTCCCCTTGCGTGAGGTTTGTCTGTACTGTGAGGGCCTCTTCTCAATACTGGCAGCCATATTAGAGAGTGTGAATTATGTGTGGTAGAATACGGCTTTACCAATGTTTTAGTTGTAGACTACTTCTTCCATCTCATCGCAGGTTAAAATTTTAATGCGATGCCCCATCTACTGTCCGAGGCTGCAGGGGTCGGCTCCGGACACTGAAACGAAAACGCCCCTAGCAACCCGCAACAGTATACCGATTGGCACGCCGGTATTGCAAAAGCTCAACGGATATCGGTGTTGTGTGCTATACGAGACTGGCGAATACGTGTAACAATTCACTAGGCAAATATAAAAATACTAATCGTAAGCGTCAATTATCTATAAGACGCAGAAACTATGGTGGTGGTGATGAGCTCGCAGCGGACAGCCGGATCTCCTTTTCGTTGTCCCACGCCGCCCTCTGGAATCTCCAATGCAAGGAAGGCACGTCCTTTTTGTCGTCCTTCTCGTCTGCGATGGCCCCGCTGGGTAAGTCCTTCACGGAGAGGTTTGCCATGCCGGTCAACAGGGCGAATTCGTCCTCTTGAGGCTCCGCGTAGTTTACGTCTTTGAACCACCTCTGCTGCCACTGCTTGCCGCTGGCCTCCTCCTCTTTCCTCTGCTCCCTCTGCGCCTCCTCCAACTCGGTCTTGGTCTTGGTGATCCTGTCGTAATCTCCCTGCCTGATGGCCTCCGCCACGCCCCTCCAGGCCCTTCTTGACTCCAACGGGTGCTGGTCCTCCATATCCTTGACGTGCAGGATCTCCGCGGGGCTCTTGGACGCGTCGTAGAACAGCACGGCGTCGTGCTTGCTAGTTCGCGAGATCTTCGACAACCCGGACCATTGCCCCGTTATCGTGTATAGGGCCTTCTCCTTGTCCTTGATTTCGCTCGAGTCCCTGAAGATCCTCGCCTTGAAAGTGTTCTTCTTACCGGAGAAATACCCTCTCCCGGAGTACTCCAGCACACACAGCAGCCCCGTGGAGCTCTGGATGTAAGATTTGCCCTCCAGTTCCACAAAAGGGGACGCGACAAGAATACCCTCGATGTGCAGAGGTGGCAGCGTGATCAGATACGACTCCTCCCCGACAGAGAGGACCGCGTGACCATACTGCTTCACGCTCAGCATCAACGACTTGGAAAACGACGACTTGATCTGGTTGTAGCCCTCCAGCTTCACCCCGTTCTTGTCGTTAAAGATCGCATACGCCGTAACCGGTGGGTGGTGCGACACCTGCTCGCTCAGCAACACCGTCTCTCCAAACTGTGCGTGGTCCTTGTTCTCCCACTTCCCAACAAACAGCTCTCCCAGTAACGGATTCAACGGCTTTTTCTCCGTGCCCATCGACTCGTTCCGAGAACAGTACTGACTCTTGAGCGTTGAAATAAACCATTTGACCACCGCTAGCATCCTCCCCACCTCCGGAGACTCCACCTCGATTCCTGGCACCACTTCTGCCGCCTCTGCCTCCGTCTTCACAAATGCAGGCCCCAGAAACAGGTCCGGATGCTCTGCCCAGTACTGCGAGAACTCCGATAGCGAAGTTGGGGACAGGATGAAGGGGGGGGCAGACAGCGACGACAGGTCCCCGTTGAAAGAGGTGATCGATTTCAAAAACGACGTCCACGTAGACGAATTCGCGTATGAGGTCATCTTAAACACTGATTTCCGATTCCTTTCCTTTTCTCCGCTCACTCTTCACACTAGTAAGTAGGTACCACAAGATTCAAAAAAACAAACAACACACAAATTCCACTAAGCAGCAGCCCTCAATCTCTCCTCTGACGTGAATAACCAGCCTGTGATCTTCCTGACGGCTTCTAACCAGCTTGTTGCCCTCGCCGTGACAGGTACGACTTGTTTCTTCCAGGGCCTTTGCTTAAAAATAAAGATTTCCGACACCAGGAGAGGGAAAAAAAAAATGCCAGAAAACAAGAGCAGTTTGGTCGGGTAACCCTGGTAAGGGCATATAAAAGACAGAGACAGAGAGCAGTTGTGGGCAAGCTAGCAAGAGGAGGACCTAATGTCGACGCCTAGTATCACGGCCCAGTAGAGCGGATCTGGGGCTCTCGAATGAGCCGGCTCATGCGCGTTTTTGGGCGGAGCTTGGGCCGCGAACTCAAGGTTTCTTGGTTTATAAAATGACGCCACGTGAGATTCACGCTGGCGAGGCCGTATACAGAGTGTACCAGTACGTGAAATGGCGTTCGTGTGTGTAGTGCTGCGGGCTGGCGTCATTGCCCTCGAGCGTTGCCCGAGGGGGCAGTTGGACCTGGTGCGGCAGAAATTGTGCAAGGGCATCGGCAGACTGTTCTTTGCAGCGTGACGACGACAGGTGTGGCAGAAAGGTGTCGATGTTAGGCACCAGTGCCGGGTCATTGCAGTGTATCTTGGTGACGAGCCAGTGGGAGGCCAGCGGAGCAGCCTGGGCGTAGAGCTGTGCTCCGCCGATGATGTAGATGCGTTCGACGTGGGGCATGTCCTGGAGGGCTGCGATGGCTGTCGGGAGGTCACCACTCTCGTAGAGGGTTTCCTGCCTGCGGTGGAGGCCGCGTGGGGCGCGGGATGTGAGGACGACGTTGATGCGGTTTGGGAGGGGTCTGAAGGATTCCGGGATGGATTCCCATGTGAGTCTGCCCATGACAACTGCGTTGGTCGCTGCCGGGTCCAAAGTGGAGGAGGTGACCTGTTTGAAGTATTGCATCTCGCTGCGCAGGCGCCAGGGGAGGGCGCCGCGGTAGCCAATGCCCATATGCGGGAGAAGCGCAGCCACTATGCAAACGACGGGTTTGCTCATGTGGTGGTGGTGATTGTTGGGGGAGGGGAGATGGAGTTTTGAAAAAGTGTTGAAATATTTTTTTTTTCACTTTGAAGCGATGAGCAGGCCAATGAGCGTTTGTAGTAGGAGGATTGAGACTGCTGAGCAGTGCATTGAGGTAGTTGCGACGGTGTGCAGTGGGCCCGTAAGCCTCGTGGTGGGTGGCGCAAAGGGCCCGCTGGCGTGTTACCACTATGCGGTTCCTTTTAAGGACGAGGTGGTGGGTACGATGCTCGTCGACAGTGGTGACGAGGCGGTGAGGGACGCCACGCGGCTGGTGGCGACGCTGGTCGCCAAACGGTTCCAGGTGCCCTGCTACGTGGCTTGGGGGGGCGCGGGTGTCTCGGAGCAACTGCTCATTGTGCGGGAATGTGTAGAGCTAGTTAAGAGTAAATACGAAGCCGGTCCGCGTCCTTGACAGGTCAGGCCATCGATTCCAGTCTTTGTTTGGGCACTCTACGGATGCCTTCGAGCATGTCAGTGTGACGCTGCAGCTGTGACAGGCCCGTGCATAGTGATCATAGGTAAAATAAGACGATTCTTCTATTGGTACTGCCTTCGAAGGGCAGTACGGTGGGTTCGCCTTCCACTTCGTACCGTCTCCCTGAACGAGGAACCCTTGTGCAACGAAGCTGGGTCTCCACTAGCAACTCCGGCGCGGCAAACGACAAGCCATGTCTGCATGATGATAGAAATAATTATAAACCAGACGCACCAGACGCACTAGACGCGAGAAGTGACTCCTTGACGAACGCTGGCCTCTTGCAGGGAAAACCTGCTGGAGCATACACGCACGTGCCTACATACTCTACTGTTCGAAATGATGCCTCCATCTACTCCTTGAGCCGCAACCAAGCCTTTGGTTGTGGAATAAGGAAATGGAATGGCAAACTTGTCAGACTGCCGTTTGCGCCCGCCCAAGCCCATCCCCCGGAGGGGCTGGATTCGGGCCAAGATCATCGCGCCTAGGGTATATTGAAGGCAACAAATGGCAGATGGCCAAACCGCTAAGGGTTGTGGTCCAAGCTACTTCATCCGTTCTCACTCTAGGGCGCAAAGGCTAGGTCGCTCATCAACCAAGTTGGATTCAGTGGCTCTTTTGAAGAGTCAAAGAGTGACGATTCCTATAGAAATGATCCTACTGTAATGGGCGTTAGTGGATGCCCGTGAAAAGCAAATATCCAAATGGGGAGGGGGGGTTACATACTGAAGTACGTCGACACATTTTTTAACAAACGGAAGAAAAGATAGATAGAACTGAAAAAGTGGCTCCTTATATACTGTTAGGAGATGCGATGCCCTAACGAAAAAAAAAAAAAAAGGCTGCGAGAAAACAAGTGACTGTTTCTGAATCCGTACGCCACGATATGTGCGTTTTTTTTGCAAAATATTTTGAATTTTTTTTGCGTCTGCCTGGCTTACGCACAAGCCAGCACGAGAGCCGCGCCGGGGGGGGACTCGCAGGAGCGTTAGCGGGAGCTCGTGCGAGCTTGTGCGTAAGCCAGGCAGACAGATCCACCCAGATCCAGGCAGAACCAAGCAGATGCCAAGCAGAGAGTCCCGCCCACGCAAAGAGTCTCCCAGGCGGAGAGGCTCCCCACGCACAGACACTCGCGTGCCCGGCGCACGGACCCACTCAACAGAGTATCAAAATTACTGAAATTTCAATATCTCATCTCACAATACACCAACGACACCAAGCAACCAAGAATGGCCCAGTCCCACAGATGTATGTAACCCCACGCTGTTCCAGCGCAGATAGCTGCAAAAAAAAAACAAAGGTACTAACCGTATCCCCTCCTCAGTGTACGTCAAAGGTAAGCACTTGTCCTACACGAGAACTAAGAGACACAACAACCCAGATGTGTCTCTAGTCAAGATTGAAGGTGTTACCAACCCTCAGGATGCCCAGTTCTACTTGGGTAAGCGTGTAGCATACGTGTACAGAGCCTCCAAGGAGATCAGAGGCTCCAAGATCAGAGTTATCTGGGGTAAGATCACCAGAACCCACGGTAACTCCGGTGTTGTCAGAGCAAACTTCAGAAACAACTTACCCGCCAAGACGTTTGGTGCCTCCGTCAGAATCTTCTTGTACCCTTCCAACATCTAATTTGATGGCATGGGTGCGTGTGTAGTTTGAATAGTCTAATAACGCAATATACATACATTATTGATTAACTTTGGTGAAAAAAACTGTTAAGATCGGTGCAAGGAACAAATAATTAAAAGGGGAAACTGTTTATGTATACACGTATATGCCATGGTGGTGGGGGGATCACACTCTCATGCTTCTTCTTTTGAAGAAATCCATCACTTTTTTGGCGGTGGACTGTTCGCCGGGAGCTCGCAGCGGCGGTGGAGTTGGTGGTGGTGCCTGTGCACCTTCGATGCTGGGCGGGAGAGATTGCCTGTTCTTCTTCTTGGTGCGGCCGGCCCTGGCGGCTGAGGGCAGCTGCTGTAGTTGCTGCTGTGCGGGACGCTGCGCGGGGTGCTGCGCGGGATGCTGTGCGGGACGTTGCGAGGGTTGGCTCCCTGGTCTCGAGGCGGTTCTCGTGGGGGGTCTCGACAAGGAGTTGCGATGTGATGACTGCGAACCCACGCGCCTGTGCGTGGATACTTCAGAGACCACGCTCGACCTCGAAGTGTTGTAAGACGAATAAAACGACAAAAAGCTGAAGCGCTTCCTGTCGGACTTGCGGTCCTTTTCAGTATGGCTCCTCACACGTTCCACACTTGCCCGGGCTGCAGATTCGGCCACTCCGACCGTGGGGACCGTGTTGGTACCCGCGCTTGGCGTCCTGCTGGGAGAGGCACTGGACATATGGGTAACCGCAGCGCTTGGCGCTGCGCTTGGTGCTACGCTTGGCGCTACACTCTTGGACTCCGTCGCATCTTCCCCCTCCTCGGTCACAGAATTGAACATCGAACTGTACCGCCTAGACTGCCTGCGCTGCCTGTAGTCCCCGTCTTCTACTTGCTCGTGTAAACGTCTGGCCATCGGTTGCGCAAACTCGCCGTGCGATTTTATCAGGTCTCCAGAAACAATCTGAAGATCCAACGACGGCTTGCTCACAGAAAATGACCGCCCCGGTAGCATCTTGGGTGAATGCTCCTGAGAACTCAAGCTGGCTTCTGGCGCCAAAAGCGGCGCTGAGTCCAACGCAGACATGGCACGAGACGCAGCTAGATTCGCCACACCTGACAGTGTACCCGGCGACGCGCTCTCCGAGACCACCGCTGAGCTTGGGTGATAGGAAGTGGGCCTCGGTTTCCTGTGAGGGGCGCTTCTGTTCGGATGGTTCGCGCTATCCAAAGTAGGGGTCAAGTTCCTACTGGGTTTCAATTCCTCGACATTTCTTATCCCCACCGAGCGAGTGGTCTCTATGATAACGCTGTCCTTGTTCATGAACGATGAGGCGTAACCTGACATGGTGTTCGACCTCTGAACGGAAAAAATGGGGACATTCCTATTGCCGCCGTTAGCCATGCCGCCATTGCTCGTGTCGGAAATGCCACTATCTCTCTCTGCATCCACCACAGCTTGCAAAGCTATGGAGGCAGCAGAATTGCTTCTATTATGTCGGTTCATGTTGTTGCGCACTGGTGAAACCCTCATTTCCGGTGATGGTGGAGAAGGCTTGGTAATGACATGCGATTGGGACTCATGAGGTGGCGCAGGTAGCGGCACTAAAGTGTAGTCCATCACTAGCGAATCTCTCTTCTCACCCTTGGACCCCGTGGAGGATGTGGAACAGCTCGATTGAGGTCTCGTGGACCTATGAGTCGGCCTAAACACGTCCTTCGCCAGCATGGCTTTGTCCCACTCCTCCGGAGTAATTGAAAGGAACGGTGTGTGTGGTTTCAGCCACTCGTGCCTCTGGATGTTCACCAACGTGATGCGCCTTCGAGGATCTGAGACCAGTATTCGTCTCAGTAGATCTCGCGACAACGGTGTAATGTACTCTGGGAATTTTAAAGGTGTCCTTGTAATGTAATGGTACAACCTGACAATGTCGTTACCGTCGGGATTTCTGGGGTCGTCATCCCAGGGCAAATAACCTGCCAGCATAGCGTAAAGGATGACTCCACAGGACCAAACGTCACTCTTGCGAGCCTCATATGGTTTCGTACTCACTACCAGTTCTGGCGCCGCATAGCAGGGTGAACCACAAGATGTCTTCATCAGCTCGTTGTGGGTCACAAACTCGTTGACGAACCCAAAATCTGTAATGACCAGGTTCTCGTGTTTATCTAGCAGCAAGTTCTCCAGTTTCAGATCTCGATGTACAAGCCCCTTGGAATGCATGTAGCTAACACCAGAGATCAATTGGGCAAACAACCGGCAGGCAACAGCCTCTTTGAGACGTCGTTTCCTCTGGATGTATTTGTAAAACTCACCACCGGAGGCATACTCCAGTACGATACCAATGTATTTGGAATTCTGCAGCACTTCCTCCAGCTTCACAATGTTGGGATGCGACAGATGCTTCAGCGCATTGATCTCTCTGTAAATTTTAATCTCTTTCTCCGAGTTCTTGGGAACACTGTCTCTTCTTACCAGCTTGATGGCCACCTGTTTGGGCACTTCCAGCGGAGAAGCTGACGCCTTGGACCAACCGAGCTTAACTTTACCAAATTCTCCCTCTCCAAGCGTTGAGCCGACGATATATGGTCCAAACGTTACGTGTTTTCTTTTGCTCCTCGTCGTAGTCTCACACTGTGAGCGTATACTGGTCTCACCACCGTAGTACGTATGCCGTTGAGATATCGATGCCATGGCAAAACCCTCTCAATCCTTACGGTGCACTTAGTTTTAGACGTCCAATCTATTATTACTTCTATCGTTAATGATTATTATGATTATTATTGTTATTACAGCGCTTTGTGTGTTTAGATCTTGGAGGGTTTGCGGTAAATCTTAACAAACAACAGATCTTGACAAGATACAGACAAGAGAGCTCCAACAGTTAACGGTTGGTTATAATATCCCACCTCAGGAACGAAAACCGGTTATTTCAATTTGGGTTAATTCTCAGTTCTAGTTTCGATGCGACAAGGTGCTCATCAATGTCAAAGTGTAAACACGACAATATTTTTACTTTATTGGGACCAGGACCAAACAAAACATGGCGAACAGTTTGCGAATCACATGTGAAGGTGGCTCCATTTATGTACATGTATTTAGGTTCATCGCATCGCATTTCATTGCGTCTTATCACATCTCACCTCATCTCATTAGTCCCGGGACTTGACGATGCCCACTTTGGCAGGTCTGATGACTCTGTTGTTGAGCGAAAATCCTACCTGTTGCACAAAGAAGACAGTACCTGGCTCCTTGTCGGGCTGTTCCAATTCGAAGGTGGCCTCGTGCTTGTTTGGGTCGAACTGCTCCCCCAGTGGCTCAATTTTTTCGATGCCGTACTTGTTCAAAGTCTTTTCGAAGACATCTCTAGTCATCTTGACACCCGTGTAGAGCTCTTTGACCTCTGTACTGTGTTTGGGGTCTGAGGCGTCGAAGGCATTCAGGGCGTGACCAAAATTGTCCACGGACTCCAACAGATCCTTGGAAAACTTCTGCAGAGCAAAATCCTTGGCCTTTTGTACATCCTTCTTGGTCACCTCCTGCAAATTACGAAAATCGGCCACACACCTAACCAGTCTGTCTTTCAAATCGGCAGCCTCCTTGTCCTTGCCCTCTAATTTTTGCTTCAGCACTTGTAATTCACTGGAACTACTCTTCTCCCCCTCCTCCTTGGACTGATCCTGGCTCTGCTCTTCAGATTCCTCTTTCTTTGCGGTATCAGAGTAAAATCTGGCATTGCAGAGCGCAGCGCGGTAAACAGGCCTCAGCGGGACTGCCCCAGCTCTGGGGATCATATAATTGAATGCTCTGATCATTTCGTGCAGTTGCTTGGGATCTACTTAGTGGATTTCTAGACCTCTTTCTTACGAAGGTCTTGTAGACCACGATGGTTGTGGCAACGATTCAAGTGATGAGATGTCCTTGCCCTGCAATGAAAAAAAATGGATATCGTGTTGTACGTATAAGCACAAAAGGTATATATAATGATAATACTAATGAATAATGCAATGCCAATCGTAGCCCTAACTCCCTCTCCTTCAGCTGTCTCCCTCCCAACACTGGTTGACGAATTTTTCCATGTTGGTCTTCTTCCTCATTTGACCCTGGATCCACGGGTGGTTTATCATCTGCCTAGGCGAGGGTCTTTCGCGGGCTTCTTTCTTGAGACAGTACTCGATAAAAGATTTAAAGGCTTTGCTCCACCGGATGTCCAATTCTGGTTCGTCCTTAAGTTCAGGCGTGAAAGTGAGGATCATAGTGAGGAGTTCGATGGGGGCAACGGTGGCGGCCATCTTGTCCGAGCCAAAGGGAAACCTTCCCAGGGCAACTTCTAGCAGTGTGAGTCCCAGAGACCATACATCACAAGTCACGCTGTAAGGTTGCCCCTTGATACGTTCTGGAGCCATGTAGTAAGACGTACCCGTGAAAGTGGTAGCCAATGAATTGACAGCCTCACCACTGACACCGAAATCACATAGTTTCACTTGTCCTGCCTTGTTTAGTAGAATGTTTTGGGGTTTAATGTCTCTGTGTATGATCTTGCGTTCGTGTAGGTATGACAAACCTCTGAGCACAGCCTCTGCGATCTTGCCTAGAACTCTTTCACTAATCCTACCACCACGTTCGCTCAAATTCTTGTACACTGCATCGAGGGATCTGCCTCCCATGTACTCCATGGCGATATATATGGTGGAGTTCTGCTGATCCACAAACATGCCATAGTATTTCACGATGTAATCCGATTCGAATGACTTGTTGAATTGCAACTCTCGGAATATTTGCTTCTGGTACTCGGGGTCTGTGTTTAAAGTATTGATCGTCTTGAGAGCAAATATCTTATCACCCCCGTTCTTTAGCTTGCATTTAGCCACGGCACCGCCAGCACCTTCACCTAGAACACCCAAAGTTTCTATCTGGTTCTTGAGCATCGAATGCTCCCAAACATCTTCCTCCAATTGGTCTATGTCCTTGCCAGCAATCCGAGACTCAACCGTCGCGGAGCTGCTTCCACTGCTGTCGTGTGCAGGCATGACGGCCGTCGTGTAAGAATCTGGAGAATTGCTAAACTCTTGTTTCGAGTAAGTCAGTCTTGGTTCCACTATCTGCAATTTCGACAGCGAGCCTACCATTTTATCCACCTTGGGTGATGATTCTGATTGTGCTTGAGCAGAGTCTTTCAAATTGGACAGCACTGACGATGGGATCGGCGGCGGAACAGGCCTTTTCTTCATTGGTTTGGAAGGTGTTCTAGAATATATGGAAGATGAAGAGGAAGGCGGAGTCTGACTCTGACGTGGAATGTGGACCTCCGATGAAGAGAATGGAGGAGTCACCCCTTGCAAATGGTCAAGCGACGAAGCATGCAGATCATCACCGGGCCTTGCGATGCCAGCACCGTCGTTATTGTTGTTCCTAATCATCGGCGGGAGCGATAGCTTCGGCGATTTACCGCTACGTCTTGTGGAATCTGGTGGCTTGAACAATGAGGCCATTGTGTATTTGTATCTTTAAGCTCTATTCACACGCGCTGTCTCGACGTCTATTTATCTTATTAAAGATAAAATCAATTGATTTTAATGAAGAGTCTTGCCGCAGTTTCTAACTGTTACACCGATTGACATTAAATTGGACCAACCAATCAGTGAAATCGCTTTTAGAACCACACAGGTCGACCAGGTTTTGTTAACTTAGCTTCGTTAAAGCAGTTCCTGTTGATCTAAAACTTCGTTTTGTCACTGCGCGACTTGTGCCCTTTAACTGGGCTTAGAATAGGAGCGGGTAACAGATCATTGACTACAATTGGTAAAGAGCATGGGACACGCCTATAGAGTTGTCATTGTATTATGAGAGTGATGCCATTGAATTCGGCGTCGTTGTTTGGCTATGATGCACGAGTTAGGGTGTGTGTGACCTTTTAAGATTTTTGAAATTTAATCAATACTTAATCCTGAAATTTTCCGAAGCATAGTGAATTACATTGATTTGGCTGGAGACGGCTGGCTCAGCATTTTTTAATTGAAGCGTCTTGGTAATTTATTCCAGAATTTTGACTCTGTCTTTCTTACTTTTATACATATTTAGTTAATTTAGTGCGTTCAATTATACTGGAATGCTTAGTGTGTTAAGCTGGGATTTTACGTAAATGCAACAGCTCCTATTTTTCCTTCAAAACAAAACCGTATAAAGGCTTAATATTGCCTTAGACATCATTAAAATTAGTTTCAACACCTGTTACTTTTAAAAGCACAGTATACTATAAGGCGCAGATGAATTCCCATACCGCAATTTTAAAATGCCTTCGTGTAGTCTTAATTCGTACTTTCGGTATTACTTATTATTTTGAAACCATAAAGTTTTCTTTCAATATCCCAGTCACATTACTAAACGTAAAGTACATCTATGAAAAACAAAAACTACACACAAGTAATCTATACAATTTCTAGCAGTATTCATCTATTTCCTCTCTCGCCCGCCTTCTGGATCGTCGTCCTCTTGTTCCCTTCCAGTATATCCCTTATACACCGTAATCGAACTGTCGTAGTCCGCAGTACCCACCAGCCCATCGATGGTAGGATGCCAGGCAACCATATCTCTCTTACCATTGGGACCCACAGACCTTCTACCTCCACCATTGTGTAGAAATTTCAAACACTGAATTTGCAAATCCTCCTCGTCGACGCTCTCATTGGCAAAGAAATACGCTGAATCCCATTGGTACACGCTACCCGTCCTACCCACACTCAAGAATTCCGTAGAGGAAGTTGGGGAAAACCGTAAATCTGCCACCGGATCCCCTTTAGGATTGCAGAAAGTCACTAACTCGTCTTGTTGGGATAAAGCTGCCCGCAAGTCCCAGAGTTTAATGACACCAGTGTCAGAACCGCTTGCAAACAGATTTTCCACAAGCGATGATGTGTCAAATGAAATTAGGTTTCCATCGTTCGGATCATGCAGCGACCACAGCTCGCCACTCGTCCTTGTATCCCAAAATCTTATTTTATTGTCAGCTGAGGAAGTTGCAAAGAGATTATTGTCGAAAAACCTCACAGAATGAGTCACTGCTGAGACCTCATTGATTCGGCTGAGCAGTGCTCCTGGATTGCCCGCGTTGTCCACAATTTTTAAAATACTTTCACCCTCCTTGCCACGCGATTGTGATTTCGCCACAACATTCCCGTCTTTCGACAGGTCAAAATCACATACCGCCAGAGACTCCGGGTTTCTTAAAGAGTGTATACTCGAAAAAGTGGTTCCTGGCCCCATTATCTCCTGCATTATATGGACAGGCACTTTCACGTCTTCCCTAAACCACGCCAGCGACCCATTGGCGGCCATCACGAGCAGCGCCGTCTCCTTAGATGCCATCGGGTATAACTTGGTAACGGTCTCACCTTGATAATTCCACTTGACGCTCAAAGGCTTATCTTCTGCACCTCTAAATGCGTGTCCATAGTCAGGGTCTGGCAATTCGCCCTCACTAGGTTGACAAACAAGCCCCAGGGGTAAGTCACAATGTATTTTATAAATATCACCTCCCTGGGAGTATAATATTCCAGCTGTCAAAATGCCTTTTTTCCTATCGGGAACCACATCGTGGGTAAACGCAAACCTCTTCTCGAAATGAAGCACATCGTCAACATGAGTGTCAAATTGTGGCTTTAAATATGAGATGTGTTGATATAACGCCGGGACCGATTTTTTCCAGATTTTGAACTCTTCATTCTTTATCTTGTTCACTTTGGTATCCTTAGTCATTTTATAGCTGCATGAATAATCCACACAGTTTCTCGGACACTTACTGCAAGACTTGATGTCGTCTTGATCGACTCGTCAATCGAGTGTGTGTGTGGGGTCTTCAGTTTCTTGAACTTGGCTTCAAACTAGCTTTTTTTCACTGGGTCGCGAAAAACGAGCAAGCAGGGTTGTGTACGATACGATTGTTTGAAGTTCATGATAGCCGTAAATGGTTAAGAGAAGGTTTGGTTGTGCCAGGATTATTTTTGTTAGGTTGCAAAAACACTTGAGACTATGGACAACTGATAAATCCTAAAATTGCCTGGGTGTCGAGTGAGATATTATTGTTACGGGAAAGAAAACACTTTGGATCTTTAGTTATGTTTGAGAATTTGAACTACCAGAACATCATTGAACTTAGATAAAATAACTTTTTTCCTTGAAAATTCTTCAATTTAGATGGCTAAAGATGCTATATGATCCCACAATTTACTTCGTGAAGCTATATAATAGGTCTCAATTCTTTCTTCGCAGCAATTGCTCGTAGTATTGAATGTGCAGTTGTTCCTTGCGCATCTTTATCAACAACCGCAATCTGGTTTGATAGCTCTCCAAAGAATTCAATTGTTGCTCCTGTTCTTCTAGCTGCATAGCAGCCCAACTGGAATGTTTGTTGCATCGTATCTTAACGCATATCCCGCGAACGATGGAAACATCTGGGCGGTATTCAGTAATAAATTCATCCACCGTACACGGTATGTTGCAGCCTGAAGCGTATCCGCAAATGCATCTTCTTTGCCTGGTCTTTGCAGATTTCTTTTTGCTTTTGCCCGTAGTAGCATTGTCCTCCAAGTCCAGATTTCCCTGTGTCGCCAATCTCACGTTAACATCGTCCAACCATTTTAGGTAATGGTTTAGTGTCTCTAGTTTTGTCCTCGTCTCCACGATTATCACCTCTTCTACTTCTTTAACGTTGTTTTGCAACTCATGCAATCTTTTATCACTGGCTATTAAATCATTGTAGAATTGGCTAATGCTAGCAGGCTCCTCATGAATGAAATCTTCGTTACCCATATTTTGGAACAGTTCCACCTTGCCGCCATTCTTTGGGTATTGTACCATCTCTTTGAAAAGTTGCCATCTCGCATCAGATTCCATTCCTGGAATTTCCACTTTAGCCACGACAGCCTTCATATATTGTTCACCATGCTCCTCTGAGCAGTACTTGCTGTTAGATTGACAAGGTGTATAGCAACTGCTCAAACGACACTTCCGTTTCCATATGGTCCTGGGTAAGTCTTGCGCACCTTTGGAGGCGGGGCCAGTGATGCCTGCTTGACAATAGGGGCAGTAGAAGGAGTAAACGAGCTTCTTATAGGTATCAGATATCTTCAAGCATCGAAAGTGGAACCAGTCATCGCATCCGTCGCAACCCACCATTAGTTCTCCATTATCTGGTCTTTTACAAATACAGTAAACCTCTTGGCCATTAACACCAGTTTTGCGGGTGGAATAAGGTGGGCACCATGCTGGTAAAGGCATTGGGGCAGAATTTTTTATCTATTGTTTTCGGTGTTATCCTTGCAGTGACAAGTAGGTTAAATTCATTTTACCGGACGGATCCTTAACATCAACATTTGGCAAATATGGTAAGGCTCATCGACAAGCCCACATGTCGTTGAAGAGTGTTCCACCAGAACCCGTTGAGGATCCGAACCTTGACGATGATGCATTGAATCCCAGGGCACAACCGGGTATACCGTTTTTTCCTATCTCCAAAAGATGGACGTTTATAACGCTGCGTAGAATCCAGAAATACTCTACAATTCCACTAGGGATGTATTTCCCCTTACATGGTATCAATACGCTGATAGTACCTTCAATTTCAGCTGCTTCTGCTCCTGATGAAGTTTTGATGATGATTAGGGAACTTTTACCTTCGTTCACAACCAAACTACTGATTGGGTCCCTCTCCTTGCATTTGACCAGCGGATTGATTCTACGTATATGGCATATGGTTGTCAGCTACAATTCAAGGCCACGGAGAGAGAAAAATGTACCAGCTCATAGCGACGTGCACTTCCAATTGCAAGACGCTCCTGAACGGGATTCTCAAAGAGTCATCGGGCTCACTGGTGGGCTTTTGGGTTACTTCACTGGATTTAAAAAAAGATTTACCTTATCACCTCAGGTTTTAACTGGCTACGTTTTGGGACCTCTGTTGGTATACCATTTACTCGTAATGAAGTTGATTCCAGATCATTTGAAGGTGGATGTCGACTTTAACTATGTGAAATGGATCATCCAGAATGGAAACTGGCAACTGAAATGGGTTGCTGGAATAGTTCCCTTAACTTTCTTGATCTGGTCAGGCACTTACCATATATGTGCAGGCATGTGTCAGTATTTGGGGGTTAAAAAACTGTCAACAAGACGTAAGTGGTCCAACTTAATTACTTTGGCGAGTGCCAGTGGTTTGTTTGCCTTATACAAAATGTGCAAGCACTCGGGTCTTTTCGTCGGTTCTGGACAGTACGAGAGAGTCTTCCGGCAACTTTATTTATTGTAGCAAGCAATGTTGTAAACGCATTGCATTAAATATTTATTGTGACATTTTTTTTTTTTGTTGTTCGACCATCTTATAAATGATCGTCACAAATCTTGAATTGAAAACATGAAGAGAGTAAATCATAAGTTTTATTGAACATAATTGTAACAATAAATAAAAGGCTTGAGGAAAATGCGATTCACTTCGGCGGACGCTCCAGCGAAAGATTATTCAGCAGCTTGTCATAAGTTTCTTGTACGGTCTCAGTGTCGTTTTCGTTGGACATATTAGAAGTCTCGGAAGAACTCACTGTGCTTCCTGAAGGCGGTGCTGAGGCGGAGGACAAGTTTTTGGTGTCAATCATGCCGGGCCTACGTTGAGAGCCATCGATATCAATGGATTTACCATAAATGTTTTCCAATGTTGAACGATCTTCCTCGACAGTACTGATCAAATCGTTGATAGAGTCAATACCTTTGGCCTTAATGATAGCCTCCCGAAGTTCGGCACCGGAGGGAATCTTGGGCAACGGTTTTCTCTTGCCTGGTGCTGGAAGGGCCGTTTTAGAGGAGGGGGATGAAGAAATAGGCTCTTTGGTAGGAGAATTTGAACCTGAGGAACCAGGAGCGCTTGTTTCATTCTCTGGGTAGATAGAGTTTTGCTGTTGAACGTAAAATCCCCACTTATGCAGCTCACCTTCCTCTTGTTCCTGCTGTTTGGAGACCACTGAAGTGATCGAGCTTCTCTTAGATAGGACAGGCATGCCGGTAGTCACATCGATGGTCTTCCCAGAATCTGTGGCCATCAAATGAGGATTAACCGTGGCATCTGCTTGCTCTGGAGCAGTCATTGGGCTCTGCGGAGCAAGCACCGATCCGACGTGTTTTAGATATGGTTCAGGTACGGCCGATTGAGACTTCTGGGATTTGGCCAGCTTAGCCAAGTCGGGCAGCTCCGTGAATATGTCTAAGATATTAACCAAATTTTTCTCCAACAGGAGCAACCGCACCAGATTTTCCTTTTCCCTCAGTGGCAACTCACCGTATTTCTTTTTGTCGAACATATTGTCGATGGTAGTCTTTACATTGTTGTGAATGTGCTGCAGTTTCTCGAAATACTTTTTAGTCAAATATCTCTTTGTAGCGTCAGTTTCAACGTAAGACTTCTTGTTGAGACGATCTAAAATGGTCTCTGCAGTCTCCGCAAGTAACGAACCATCAAACAGTAACTCATCCTGGGTAGACAAATCGTCAATTTGGAAATTGGAGTCGATGTTTTTGTTCATATTGCGCATCAGGGTGAGCGCAATTCTCGACTTGATCTCATCGGGCACTTGATCGTAGTCCACATCCAGATTCACCAAATTGGGAGATTCTTTCACAAACGAGAGTAAGTTGGCCGCGAAGGCATTCTTGACAAATTGTGCAGTCTCCTTAGAGGTCTGTTGGCTCTTGGATATCTGCAGCGCTTCGTTTCGCATTGAAACATGTGTCAACGAAGGGCATTTGGGGAAGATTGTGCACAGTATGGAAATGTTCTTGAATCCCAAATTATTACTATCAAGGTGAATTCTGCTCAAGCCGACGAATCGAGGTAGGTAGGTGTAAAGGAACGAGACGACAGTTGGGAAACATTGCGGCAGGTTGCTGATGTCCAAAAACTTTAATTGCGGCAGGGTGGACAACGATCTCAGCAACAACGCCAAGTCGTTCCCCGTGGAGATGCATGTTCCGTTGAAAGTGAAATATTTCAATCGATCGAACTTCAAAGCGGAAAATTTCGCCACTATCACTTTGACAAACGGTGCAAGATCATTATAAGCCAGATCCACGCCCTCCACGTTGTATTTGGACATCCAAGTTAACAATATCTTGAGACAGTCAATGTTAATTTCCGAAGCAGCTACACCTAACCGTATACTAGTCTGTAGTTTTGGTTGTTCGCCGAACGCCGTTATTAAATTTTGGAAATCCTCTGGCGGCAATCTGTCGAATCTGACTCCGTTGAGCAAAAGCTCCTCTAAGGGCCGCCCTTTTCTACATTTCAACACCTGCGTGAACAGTGACCAATCCATTTGGTCGCGGTTGTCGGCTTCCTTTGCGTCCGATTTCGTCCTCGTCTGCGAAATGTCCAACTTGGAGATAGATTTGTTGAGCACGAGGAATTTGCAAAGCAGCCGCCAACCTTGCTTATTGATGACCACGTTACGTAGACTCAATTTTTCCAAAGCTTGGGAATTTACCAGCGAGGTAATCACAATTTTGAACATTTCCGCAGTCAACGACACTTTGTCGAAGATGACAGTGTTGATGGGGACAATAGACATAAAGTCACAAAACGACAAGATGTCAATCAAGGTGGGCCTAGGGTTGAGGAATTTTAAAGTGTGCAGAGGCGCGCTTTTGCCCTCCACCTGTTTCAAACTGGAAGGGATCGGTAGAATCTCCCGTAGATGGCAGCATCTGGTGTATACCAGGTCCAACGTCATCTCTTGCTCCTCATCAGGCTCATAGTCGGTCTGCGAAGATGTCGCCGCCTGCTGGAACGGATGTTCGTTCATGTGGATGGGCTTGTCAATCGACAGGTGGGCAGCACGAGAATCCATGCTTGCGTCTGGATCCTTCTCCTTCTCCTGCAATTTGCCGTTACCGCCAAAGATGCCCAGGTTCGGGTGCAGTGCAGCGTGCTTAAACGACGCCACTTCATGCTCGATGAGTTTGGCAGCTACGTGCGCGTCCTGTTGGTGCTTACAGGACTCTTTCAAAGCCCTCTTGTAATTTTCGAGCGCCGTCCTGTACTCCTTACTGCCCTTCGAAAAACGGGGCTCCTTAGAGGCAGCCGTTCCTGTGTTGGTAATGCCCTGAGATATGGTCGGCAATTCAGACACCATGTCCTCGGGGACAAGCACGTTCCCCTGACGAGGGTTTCTCGAGGGCAACTGCTGGGGTGGGTCGAACCCAAACTCATCGACGGCGAATCTCACTCGTCTCATGCGCACTTTGGACAGAGATTCGAGAGCACCGGGAGGCTTGGGCCTTTGTGAAGCTGGCAGGGCCACTCTTTCGGCGGGAGCAGTTGCTCCACTTTGCGGTTTGGCCTCTGGCGACTCCACCGCAGACCCAGAGGGTATCCTAGACGCACCACCACCAGTTGGGGAACCGACGGTGACATTCGGTGAAATGGTAGACGGATGGGTCCCGCGACGGAATATCGAACCAAACAGTGACCTTTTTGAACGTTCTCCCAGGCCTTCAGATCTCTTCATATCGCCAGAGGATACGGAAAGCGACCTGCGGTGCACCTGCGGATCCTGCCTTGTTGTATTAACAGAGATTGACGGACGTTGAACCGGCGCCGGGGCACTGGTTGGAAGAGGAATCTTCTGGGCCCCTGCAGGCTCTGCAGGCTTTTCAGTCTTCAATTTATCGCCACCATAGTCGGCGTCCTGAGTATGACCGGTCGAATTTGCCCTCTGCCTTATTACCGTATCCTTTGAGCTCCCGGTCCTACTTGCCTGTTTCCTTCCCTTGTACAGCCAATCCACGGAAACATCCACTTCACCTGGGGGGTCAATGTCCACCATGTCGGATGAAACCAATGGGCCTTGACGAATGCGAATAAGCAGCCAGTGAGTCTCGCAGTCACTTTGAAGTCGTCGAATGAATTAGGAGTAGCCGAGTGACTAGCATGTCCGACCCAACCGAGGTCACCGGACTACAGCGACACATGCATGCAAATACTCACTATATAGATATATCCGCCAGATATATCCGCCAGATACATCTGCCACTATTTACTAGATGAAGCCTTGTGTTCTACCCCATATCAATGCAACGGCTTTAGTCCAATCATTAAAATGGATATCTGAAAGTTTTTTTGTTTTTTTGTTCAGAATTCCAATTGCGACTGACTTTCCCGTTACATCCATGGAATGCCTTGCGAGCTAGGCAAGAGACCAACATTCGCCAGAAATTTCTCTTTCATTTTAAATGCAGTTGCTTATATATTTACTAGCTTGGGTAGGCAGACACGATCCCCTGGACCTTTCGGTATCATAACTTGAACAACGAACGGTACGGTATATCTTCTCCGAGAAGTCTTGCATATGAAGTCCCAGTAGCGAAACTTCATCCATACGCTCGACGCGCTTAACCGCATATGCACTTAACGGAATCCAAATTCTTGTGACCGCCGCCCCTAAAAGCGCAAGACGTTCCGTAGAATTCTGCGGCCTTCGGCGCCGTTTTCCCCGCACGAGTCCTCACTCTTATTTCCGCACACCCTTGTTTTTTTCTCTCTTCCGCCCCGCCCGTTTATTTCCGACACCCGCTTCTGCTTGGAGAACTCCGCTCCGTCTTCGGAGCCGGCTGGCCCTTCCGCTGTGGCGGACTTTTCACCGTATATATATACATATGGAACTCATTTCAAGGTCATCGTTTATCCACTACACGGCAATAGTAGCACAATACACAAGCCTGAATGTTGAGATTAGGACTTACAGGAGGAATAGCTAGGGCTTCTTTTAATGCCCCCAGATTTATCACACCTGCGTTGGCGCAGAGTGTGCGTCTGTATCATCCCAAGGTGATCGATCATTACACCAATCCCAGAAATGTGGGTTCCATGGACAAGACTCTGAATACGGTGGGCACCGGCCTGGTGGGTGCCCCCGCGTGTGGTGACGTAATGAAACTGCAGATACAGGTGGCCGAAGACGGCACCATCGAGGACGTGAAATTTAAGACGTTTGGGTGTGGTTCGGCAATTGCATCTTCCAGTTACATGACGGAGCTGGTGAGGGGCATGTCCCTGGAGGAAGCTGCCAAGATCAGGAATACGCAGATTGCCAAGGAGCTGTCCTTACCACCCGTGAAACTGCATTGCTCCATGCTGGCAGAGGATGCGATCAAGGCAGCGATCAAGGACTATCAGTCCAAGAGGGCCAAGGCTACGGTGTTGGGTAGCGGTGGGGCCAAGACGGAGGGAGTGGGGGCTGCGACTGTTTAGACGTGTAATTTTTGCGTATTTATTTATGAGTGTATAAATGCAACAGGATTGTTTTTTGGTAGTGTGTGAACTCCGGGGGGGGGGGGGTGGGGGACGGCTGCACTGGTCTGCGTATGTTTGCCTCTTCGACTGCGACCAGTGTAGGGTGGCACTGTGCCAAGGTTATCCCGTGGTCGTTCTCTGACACTATGGCCGAGTGGTTAAGGCGTGAGACTCGAATGGCGCAAGCAAACTCGGTTATCTCTTGGGCTCTGCCCGCGCAGGTTCGAATCCTGCTGGTGTCGGTACAATTTTTTTTCCGATCAGCCCCATGGCGGGGACGTATGTAACGATCTGAATTTTTCATCTGACAGAAAATCGTGCTCATCTCATTGAACTCGATTATTCGAAGACCAGCCCCGTCGCGACTCCCTTCCCCCACCATGTCTAATACGCTCTTTGACGACGTCTTCTCCGTCTCCGAGGTAGATCCAGGTAGATATAACCGTGTGGCGCGCATTGAGGCTGCCTCCACAACACAGGAGCACTGTAAATTGACGCTGGATGTGAACACAGATCTGTTCCCCGTACATGCCGGTGAACAGGTTACGGCCACCATCGCGTCCTCGTTGCAACTGGAAAAGAGCGTGAATGACCCCTCTGCCTCACGCAGCTGGAGACCGCCACAGCCCGGTGAGCGGTCGCTGGCGGATGACTACGACTACGTGATGCACGGCACGGCGTATCGCTTCGAAGAGGTGAGTAGCGATCTAATTGCAGTGTACTACTCGTTTGGCGGCCTCTTGATGCGTCTGGAGGGGAACTACCGTAGTCTCAACAATCTGAAGCAGGAAAATGCATACTTGTTGCTACGTCGTTAGTACATACACATATACGTTACGTAAGAAGTAAATATGCTGTAATCGTTATCCTTAGAAGCCTCTCACTGCGTTGAAAAGCATGTTGACCATCATCCCAGCGACGATGGCCATCTTCTGTCGTTTGCTGAACAGTCCCTCGGTCTTCATGAGCAGTAACGCAAACAGCCCGAGGAAAAAGCCGACACAGATGCCCACCAGAAGATCGCGGTTGTGCCTGAAGTTCGCAGTGGGCATCGCGTTAAACCTGTCATCCTCGGCGACCGTCTCTCCGGGCCTCTCAGTGCCAGTTTCCATCCACTGTTCCTCCAGCTGCCTTATATCACCATCACCTGCGCGGCTGGGCTCGCTCTCCAAATCCCCGTAGGTGGCCCTGAACTGCTGCCTCAGCAGTTCGATTTCCTCATCTGTGAACCCCACTGCCCTCAAACGGTCGAACCCAATTGCCTGTGTCGTGGTCCCCTCCCTGGGGGGGCCGGCGTCATCCATGGCGTCCTCGTTCGCCAGCTGCTCTTGATCCAGACGATCAGTACTCACTATGCAATGGATGTAGAATCGGCTGCGATCCCCTTCAACAGCAGCGGCAGACTGCGACTGCCTTATGAAATGCCTGCTTAATTCGCTTGACAGATCCGCATGCGAGTTCAAAAGTGCGCCACCCCGAATAAACTTGAGCCTTCGCAATTCCGTCTCCTGGGGTCGAAACTGCCTGCATTTCTGCCGCAACCAATGCGTGGTGATCTCTCTGTAGGGGACATCTGTAATGTCAATCTCCAGATCCCGAATATTGACGTCTGAGAACCGTATGACGATGTATCGGTGGCCATGTGGAGTGCCAGCACTCTTGGGAGGTTGATACAGCGGTAAAAGAGGCTCCTGAGACATGGCGAAGATTTTCCCTTGCCTACTGGATACTTTTTAGCCCTGATTATTTGATGTCTCTTTTTCCCTTCTTAATGGAAAAGAACATTTGAAAAAAAAAAAAAAAAAAAGTATAAAAGCCGGTGCAAAAGAGCGTCGTTATCTTGCCCACTCTCTTACGACTCGCACCAAGATAAAAATTTATCGTGCGGAATCCAGGACTATCGTGTTGCTGTGGATGCCTCCTTCATGCATTCATCAGCGTCAGTCTGCGGAGAGAACAACTGTTCATCTTAGCGCCCTTTTGTGCTAGCGTCTGTGCTTTCGCAAGGGCCGGTAGAACATACACCACCACTGTCAGTATTAGGAAGTCTTGCAATAATGAAACGCTCTTAATCTTAAATAATATGTAGGGATCTATACCGTCAGAGTCCTCAACAGGTCAGAGACTTCGGTAAAGACAACCAGCAGGATACCGCCTCCAGGTCCCAGTCTGAGGACCTTGGGAATGAACCCCTTGTACAGTGCCTTCGGACCTTCTTCTTTAAAGATGGTTAAAAGAGATGGCCACGTCCACTTTCTCGCCTGGCCAGCGACCACTGCCGTGTTCTGGATACGCGACTTGACCACATCAAATGGGGTGGACAGCATCGAACCAAAAGTACCACCAAGCATACCAGCGATCAAATCGTTACGGGTCTTTTGACTCCTGTTCTGCGCTTCGGGCAACAAACTCCTGATCTGGAAGATGATCCCAAAGTAACCGGCGTTCCAAGTACCGTGTCTCCACATGGTAGACTCCAGGCCATTGTACATGGCCAGGATACCCTCCTCCTTGCAGATGTGTTTGACCACTTGGGCGGGGCCCTTGAAAGACGACTTCCGGTCTTGCAGACGGATTTTGACCAATTCGAAGGGAACCACCACAAGCGACTCAACTAGACCGGCAGATGCACCGCTCAGCACTGAGAGTGGTTGTGTCAACTTGTCCACACCAAACATAGTCTTGTATATCTTCTGGAACTCGTCATTGCAGGCAAACTTCGTCGCACGTTTTGGGGCTTCCATCAGAACTGGCGAAGTGATGCCCTTGTAAAGACGTGCCGCACCTTCCCTCTTGATAATCTTGCGGAAACAGTCGACAACACCGTGGTACCTCTCATCAGCAGCTGCAGTGCTCAATTGCAACTGCATTCTAGTCTTAACGACGTCCAGCGGGTACATAACCAGAATCTCCGAGATACCTGCAACGGCACCGGCAACAAACTGAAACGCAAAGGGCAGAGGTTTAGGATCCGACATTATCGACTCGTTGATATTCACTTAGGTGCTGATGACGGGGGAGGGGGTCTTGAATGAAATTTTTCAATTGCGTCTTGCTCCTCGAAGGTAAGTGAGTACCTTTCTTTATAACGGTCGAAAAATTTGAAAATTTAAAAAAAAAAAAAAATCGCGATGGGAAAAAAACCACTGATAGGGCGATGGGGAGGTCACACCTTGCTCATCGATGGATCTTGATGAAGCTTGATGGATGACCTCTAAACTGTGGAAGTTGTTGTGTGGTCCGGCACACTGCGGAATGGTTCAAGGCTGGTGTACGCTCGAATACCTGCCTCTCATCGGATTTAGGCGGCCGGGGTGAAAAAGTGATACAGTTGTTTACATGCGATGAGATGAGATGACCAAGTCAGGATGAAGCTGGTAACGTTTCCGGGCCAGGGGACCCCCATAGCAATTCCAACTTTGAGAGCCGTGGTTGGGGGCCGTCCTGTACAAATTTCGAAGGATCTCTTGCAGTATGTGTACCGGAATCCGTCAAGTCCAGGCAGCATTGCTGTTTGTTCAGGTATCTTCTACCAGTTGTTCCAAGAACAGGCCCCACAGGAGCAACTGCTTCTGGGCCATTCGCTCGGCGAGTTGTCGTGTTTGGCAGCCAATGGGTTGTTCGGCCTAGATGATTTGTTTAATATTGCTAATTACCGTAACGATCTGATGGTACAATGCACAAAGAGGTATCTGAATGCTCGTGGAATCAGTGAGAGGTTTGAACTTTGGGCATTATCGTCTCCAAGAGCCAAGGATTTGCCCGGTGAAGTAGGGGCCCTTTTACAGGAGTTGCAGACTGAGAGCGTATCGATTGCCAATGCGAATTCTGTGAAGCAGTGTGTAGTGACTGGGTTGGCTAGTGAGTTGGAATCGTTGAGGATTGATTTGCAGCTGAAGTTCCCGCGGTTGCGGGTCACAGAGCTAACCAATCCACACGGTATTCCGTTCCATAACAGTGGCGTCTTGAAACCTACGCAGGAACCGTTGTACGATTACATCTGGCAGATTATGAAGAAAAACTATACGCATGTGCAGATACAGCTGGACTATCCGATACTGTGCAATTTGGATGGGCAAGTGTCGACTGCCGTGCACAAAGCGGTAGAGAAATTCGTACAGTGCAGCAGTAACACTGTGCAGTTCACCTGGTGTTACGACACGGTCAACGAAATGGAAGATCTGGACGAGGCGGTCTGCATGGGACCTGGCAGTGTGATTTACAACTTGGTAAGAAGGAACTGCAATTTGAAAGCTTGGGAGTTTGATTCGGTGGCGTCAATTGAGAGCTATGAGGGGAGATGATGATTTTTTAATGATTGGTAGGATAATTCTACATAAACCATGCAACAAGTTGCATCTGAAACTATAAGTAACAACGTATCAATAAAATCTACCTTATGCCCAAGGGGCTTTTGTTACCTCCTTCAGGCGTACTTGCCACAATAACAGTGGCTCTACTAGTTTTCACGGTATTGAGAATACTCATTACGCAGTTACATGCTCAAGCTCTGGAGGTTTGAAGCTTATCTTCTTTCGCGATCAGAGAGTACACTTTCGTTAGCGTGAGCAATAAGGCAGGGAAGATATCGGAGAGCTTTGGTACCGATAGTAGTTTCGATACCAATGGACAAAACGTTTCTGCCTAAGAGCAATTGTTTAATGAGCTCTATCCACCATACATCATCTGATGATAGAGATGACTAGGTCTATTGAAACCACTACCCAGACCACGCATTCGAACCATTCTACATCGATTAGATATTTGGCCGCCCACGACGTTGTGTTAGATCCCAGGCTCATATCTCTTTGAACACACGCTTGATGCTAATATACAACGTTCACCATAAAAAACCATATAAGAACATCTGTGTCAAGCGCTTCCAGCAGAGCATGAGCAGAAATATTGAGCTTCGCCAGGCCCAATGAAAAGGTGCCTGCTTTGAAACAGCAGGTAACTTGAAATGATCTCTCACAGACCCAGTCGGCACTATCTGCTGAGGCCGAATCCTCTAGTGGTAAATGAGCAGTCATCGAGAAATTTTGGAATTTCAAACTACTGTCAAAATAATGACCATGACGTTCGCCGATTGCGAATCTGTGATGTACCAGGTGAAATAGAGCTACGCCCAACCTTCCGATTGCTTCCATCCTCAGATTTGGGACTTTCCGATATCAATTGACCTTGCAGAGGTCCATCCACATTACAGTTTCCTTGGCCTTACTGAAAAAAGACCAATATTTACCATGGCGCCCCTAGGAAATAGCATAGTTAAATTTGAATTTCTTAAGCGTCATTGGGCCAACATCAAATACACATCTCTCTTTAGGATATGGGTATAAAATTACCCACTATGCAAATTGGAATGTTGTACCTATCTCTTCTAATGGTAAAACTAAAGCAACAAGGCCGTTTTCTGCGACCGTCTCTAGTACGTAGATTACAACTGGTAAGCACTGCCTTCTGCCCCTTATCGAACGCTATGGACCCATATTTTTCCCAAAAATTCACTGCACTTTCTTCTGTCATCAATTCGTAAATGGCCAACTTGCCCTCGATTAAATCTTCCACGCGGCAATCCACCAAATTAGCAAATTCCTTGTTGGCCCTATATATTTCTCCAGTACGCCTCCATAGACAGGCTGGCATGCTCATGGAGGTGAAAACTCTATCATAGGAGAGTAGCATTCTTTCAAAACCTTCCTCCACCAGAACTAGATCCACGTCTTTGAGAGAACGAGCAATGGCTCTGAACGCAGGGCGGATCATAGATAGCGGTTTCAAGATACGCTGTCTCGAGGACTGATTCATGTATTTGTCCATGTAGTTTTGCAATCTTGTGTAACCTTGGGCGTAGTTGTAAGGCTGCAATAGGCCTGCTTCCACTTTAGCATTGATGACCAGCTTCAACCGATCTTCTGGCGTCATTTCGGTGGACGGGTCAGCGGCCGTCAGGAAGAAATGCTCCTTGGAGTTGGTCGCTCCCTCGTGCAGTTCGTGCTCTGGCGGTAAAGGCTCGCCACAATTTACGTCCAGCGTGGGTTGGCTTGCCAACAGGGGGTCCTCCAGCATGCTCATGAACTCATTTAAAGAGCTGAATTCAGAACCAGCATGTTCAGAGACAAAGACGGGCTGTTGTGAGAAAAAGCTGGGCACTTTGCCCGGTTCCGAGTCTTGCGTGGTCGGGGTGAAGTTGTCTGTGCATAGGTGGGCAATTTCGCGTCTTATGCATCTTGTACATGGTCTTTGCTCATCGCAGGTCAAATGAGACCTTCTACAAAACTCGCAGGATTTCGTAACTTTCCTTCGTTTGTCTGTCATCTTTGTCAATCCGGTTTGTTACAAGTATATTGTTGTTAGCAACAACTTGAACACTTGACCAAACCAAGATGAACTTTACTACGGGCCTAACGACGAGGCTAACGACGAGGCTCACAACGAGGCTCAGGGCGAGGCCCACAACTATACTATACCGCCCCATCGCTCATCGCCACAAGGTAGATGTGACGAAGTTGAACTTAACGAGGGACCAGATGGTCCAACTGCGCAACATGAAGCGGTCCCTAGAAAGAAAGCACCACAACAGAACCGTAGCATTCTATTTCAGCAGCGTGGCCGTACTCTTCCTTGGGCTGGCGTATGCCGCAGTTCCCCTGTATCGAGCCATCTGTGCACGTACTGGGTTTGGTGGTGTGCCTATTACCGACAAGCGTAAGTTCACGAATGATAAACTCATTCCAGTGGACACCGAGAAGCGGATTCGGGTGGGATTCACCAGTGAAGTATCCCAGATATTACCTTGGAAGTTCGTGCCCGAGCAGAGGGAAGTGTTTGTGCAGCCCGGCGAGACCGCACTGGCCTTTTACAAGGCCAAGAACACTGGCGATACCGACATCATCGGAATGGCCACCTACTCCATCACACCTGGCGACGCTGCCCAATACTTCAACAAGATCCAGTGCTTCTGCTTCGAGGAACAGAAACTGGCCGCCGGTGAGGAAGTGGACATGCCCGTGTTCTTCTTCATCGACCCAGACTTTGCCAGCGATCCTGCAATGCGCAACATCGACGACATAATGCTACACTACACTTTCTTCAAGGCCCATTACGACAGGCCGGCCGTCGACACGAATGCTAGCCAATCATAGATTAAAATATACCTGTATATATCTATATATTTCCTATAAATATTTGCCTAAGGGCGAATCACTGCTTAAACTCATCCAGAGTAATGCTAGGCGACATAGGCTGCTCAAGGTCTTCCCAGAGACACTTGGTTCCCTGCACCAGTGGCTCCGTGTGGACCTTGGGTAGTGGTTCCTGGTACACATGGTACTTGGACTGGTTGTCAAACTTCAACAGCGTAGGCGATTCCGCCCTCTCTGGGGAAAGCGCGGGGCTGGAGGCATCCGAGGAAGTGTTCAAGTTAAGCTGAGGCCTGGTCTGATCTACCTCCCCATCAGAATGGCTTGCTGGTGTGGAAAGCAGCGACTCTGACAGGTACACCTTGGGCTGGCCGGTGATGCGACCCTGCAAGTATTGGAAAGCCTGCAAGGCACTCTGCTCATCTCGAAAGATTATCACAATACGGCTGAGGAATGCCAGAGGCGTGTAGTAGCTTAGCTGGCGCCTCAAGCCTGGGAACTTGCGCTCAAACAGCTCGCGCTCCAGATCACGTGGCCATCCTTCCTCAAATAACTCCTTGGGGACGTTTGTAATTAGGACCTGCGTCTTTGGGACTTGCATGTTGACTTACTTGCAGTTGTATGTTGTATTGGTGACCTTCACTTCGCTTTAACTAAGGTAACTTTACTTCCTTGTTCGCTTTTCTTACCTTTAGTCCCTTCGTATATACCAGTAAATCAAATGGAATATTTTGTGCCTGCGCTAGCTAGGTCTTGGACTGTGTAGCGTATGGCGCGGTAGCACAGAGGCAAATGTGGCTGTAACAAACGGCTTAGCTTTGACGTAATCCAAAACAGTAGTTCATTGCGCTGCGTCGCTATGGCAGGACGACTTGCCAAATTTCGATGACTGTTCTAAGGTTCCTTAGGGGTCGGATTTACTGGTGTAGATCGCCAGGCGCAGTTGAGCTGGAAAATGAGTCGTATTTTGCAACAAACCGTTTACTCCCTCTGGAAGAAGCAGCAAGAGTAGAGCATGTGGGAACTAGCACGAGTGGTTTTGGTGGCCAGAACTAGGAGAAACGGTGTTTAAGGTGGGCGTAGTACAAGTCATTGGGCGTGTAACAGCCGGGATTAGTAACATTACATGGGGCTGAAGTTGATAGGTTGTGCTATGCCGGAGGCGTTAGTAACTACGGCCGAAACTTATTGTTACACTTGTCGTAGGTCGCACTTAAAAGCGTTCCTTATGAGCGGTGTTTAAACCCTGGTGAGCAACTTCATCGGGTGTATCCAAGAATTGAATGTCTTCCTATGTCGATACACAAGCTTGTTTTTGGGCGACTAAGAGCTGAGTCGTCCGTTCCAAGCAATACTTATGACATATTAGGGTGTTTGTCGTGATGCAGCCTTGTGATGTAGCCGAATTAAGGGGAACAACCTACAGGATAATAAGTATCACCGTCTGCTATGGTATCAAGTCCAGACGAGAAACTAGACCAAACCATCCGTGCGTGGCGAAGAACCATATTATTTAAATATGAGGCACGGCTAGACACACATTCGATGCTGTGTGTCGTCTTCCTTTATACTGTTCATATGGCTGAGACAATAAGCATTTGGTCAGACATCGAGCACGTGACCATATTGTCTACTATAAGCAGTCTTTTTATTTGAATATATTAACGACAGTAAGTCATATTATGGCCGACAGAACCAAAGCTAGTTCTCGGCGTAGAATGGCGACACAAACTCAGATGAGGATAAGAATTTGTTACGAAACTGCAACAAATTTCGACTGATGAAAGCATCAGCTCCTCAAGTCGTTGCGAAATTCCTAAATGCCACTTCAATAGCCCTCACCTCCAGGAGGTTGGCACATAAAATAAGCATTACTGTGTGTTGAAGGATGCAAAACAACTACAAATTGGCGGCTGCTTCCCCAGAGGCTCTACTGTTGCAATTGATTTACAATCCCGCATAAAATCTGTGACTGTTTTCTGCTACACAGTGAGATGTACTAGTGCATCGCATGATCACGGCATTTTTTTTTTGCTTGAAAAATTATTCTTGGAAAAACAACTACTGCTTCGACGGACCGACGCAAACTCTGAAATTTTCATTTTTTTCAAAGTCATCTCATCCATCGCTAAATAATGAAGAAAAGAGCTGTCGGCTATAGTACATAGATCTGCAGTTATATCAATCAACACACACTAACCCACCCTCACGATGTTTTTGAAAGACTCTAAGAGCAGTGCCTACCACTCCCGTTTCCAGACCCCCTTCAGGAGAAGAAGAGAAGGTAAGACTGACTTCTACCAAAGAAGAAAGTTGGTCACCCAGCACAAGGCCAAGTACGCTTCCCCTAAGTACAGATTGGTGGTGAGATTCACCAACAAAGACATCGTCTGCCAAATCATCTCCTCCCAGATCACCGGTGACGTCGTTCTTGCTGCTGCGTACTCGCATGAGCTACCAAGATACGGTATCACCCACGGGTTGACCAACTGGTCTGCTGCCTACGCTACTGGCCTTTTGATTGCCAGAAGAACTTTGCAGAAGTTGGGCTTGGACAAGACCTACCCAGGTGTCGAAGAGGTTGAGGGTGAGTTTAGCTTGACCGAAGCCGTCGAGGATGCCCCTCGTCCTTTCAAGGTCTTCTTGGACATTGGTCTGCAGAGAACCACCACTGGTGCCCGTGTCTTTGGTGCCCTAAAGGGTGCTTCTGACGGTGGATTGTACGTTCCTCACTCTCCAAAGAGATTCCCAGGTTTCGACTTCGAGAGCGAGGAGCTGGACCCAGATCTATTGAGAACCTACATCTTTGGTGGTCACGTCTCCCAGTACATGGAGGAATTGGCCGACGATGATGAGGAAAGATTCCAGGAGTTGTTCAGAGGCTACTTGGCTGACGACATCGACAGCGAGGCTCTAGAGGAGATCTACCAGAAGGCTCACGAAAGCATCAGAGCTGACCCATCTTTCAAGGCAACCGAGAAGAAGCACACCAAGGAGGAATACGCTGCTGAGTCCAAGAAGTACAAGCAGAAGAAGTTGACCAAGGAGCAAAAGCGCGAGCGTATTGCTGCCAAGATCAATGCTTTGGCCGCCGCCAGCAAGCAGTAAGCAGTTGTATAAAGTACATACCTTTACAGTATACTATAATATCAGCCTTACCGGAGGACGCCTTCTCTCACTGTGTTCATTTTGACGCGCATTATTTAAGAACTTTGAACAACGAAACAGTACCTCAAGAAGTGTTGGAATTATGTCCGCCCCTGTGTCCTCCTCTCACAAGAGAAAGCATAGCCATATGTTCTTGCAGCGCAAGAACTCTAGCTCTGCGGAAATGGGGGATTACGAGATGAGCCAGTTCGCCCAACCTAAGGTGGAAACGGACCCACCCATGGAACAAGACGTAGAGGACCTGACATTAAGGTCCAAGGGAATAATGGGGTCCTTGCGGCAAAAGCGTCGAAGAATCCTCCTCCTAGCGGTCATGCTGTGCATGTTTGCGCTGTTTGGAATTTCTTTCCACATGGTAAAGTCCACTTCCCAGCTTCAGAAGTCGGCGGAGCACAGGGCTGATATCAGGTCCTTCGATATCGAAAATGTGCTTGATGGTGACTTTAGCTATGAGGAAAAGACCTTCCATTTCATAAACCCGCCACAAGTGCTCAATCGTCACGACCAAGATCCAGGTCTTTACTTCACGGTAGAAAAGGACGAAGATGATAATTTGGAGCTACTGGTAAAGCAACTATTTGATAGGTCATACTCTGTGTCGTTGGGGAAAAATAAGTTTGAATACGAGGGAAAGGAGCACGTTGTAGAAAAGGTAAGAGTTAGCTATAGACTCGATAAAGTCATTTTCGCCACGGATGTCGAACCAGAATTTAGACATTCAAGTTATGCCTACTATTGGATTCTCGACGTGGATAGGAATGAGATACGCCCCATTTCGCCATTCCCCTCGCAACAGTTGCAAAAGGTCTCCTATGCACATTTTTCACCTAATTTCAACTTTGCGTATTTCGTTTACGATAATGATCTGTATTTGCAAAGCCTGTATATGAAGAATGGTGCAGATAAAATCACTTCGGCTGGTACGCAAAATGTTTTCCATGGTAAGCCTGACTGGATCTACGAAGAGGAAGTTCTTTCCGATGAAAAGGCCGTTTGGTGGTGCCCAGACGATTCCAAAATGGTATTTGCCAAGTTTGACGATACAGAAGTAAACACCTACTCTTTCCCTCTCTACACTACAGGTTATCGCTATACATCCCTGCAAGACATTAAGTATCCTAAACCTGGTTCAGCAAATCCTAAAGTGGAACTTTACATCTTCGACCTCAAGACCCGTGAAATATCTTTAATAAATGTGATGGAATCTGCGGAAGGCCAATGGGGTGAAGATTACATTCTCTATGATGCTCAATGGATTGGCCCCAATGCATTCTTATTCAAGATCGCTGATCGTGCCTCCACCAAATTAATCGTAAGAGTCTACGATACGTCAAATAACACTTTGAAGACGGTCTACACCTTGAACTCAGAAACTTTCGGAGGATGGATTGAAAAGACCAAAAAGATTGTACCAATACCGCCCAAAGAAGACCAAGGAAGGCAGGAATATGGATATGCAGACATTTTGCCCGACAAAGAAGGTTTCAATCACATCTTTTTTTTCCCCAAATTCTCCGATTCCAAAGGGATCCAAGTAACAAAAGGTGAGTGGGAAATTAGCGGTTCAGGAATTGTTGGTTATGAGTACGAGACTAATTATCTCTTCTTCATGGCTAACAAAGCCAAAACTATGTCACAGCATTTATACATGGTTTCACTCAATAGAGAAGGCACACATATTGTAGAGGACCTACAAAACCCCGATAAAAAGGATGAATTTTACGAATTCGAATTAAGTTCAAGCTGCAGGTACGCTGTCGCCAAAAAGTTAGGTCCAAGTACTCCAGTTACTATTGCCGGTGATCTTTTCAACGTATTGGATGCAGATACTGCTGATGAGGCCAACGTGTTGCGTCTCACGGATGACACCAATTTGAAAGAAACTTTAGAACATTACGATTTGCCCATTACGAGTTACAAAACAATGAAATTGGACGACGGCGTGGAAGTAAATTACGTCGAGATCAAGCCCTCAGTCTTGGACACCACAAAAAAATACCCTATTTTGGTGACCACCTACGCTGGACCAGGATCTCAGACCTATTTCACAAAATTTTCCATCTTCTTAGAACAAGCTGTAGCTTCTGGATTAAATGCGATAGTTCTGCAGATAGAACCAAGAGGCACTGGGGGTAAAGGCTGGGGATTTAAAAAATGGGCTAAAAATAAGCTCGGTTATTGGGAACCCCGTGATATCACGGAAGTCACCAAGAAGTTCATTAAATTGAACGAACGTTTCATCGATAAGGAGAAAGTCGCCATGTGGGGCTGGTCATATGGGGCATTCACCACGTTGAAAACTGTCGAATTTGATCAAGGCAATACATTCAGTTACGCCATGGCAGTGGCCCCCGTCACGAATTGGACATATTATGACTCCATTTATACGGAAAGATACATTGGTTTACCAAGCCAGAGTGCAGAGAGCTACAAGGACACTGCCGTCGTTAAACACTTCGAGGCTTTTGCGAAGATAAAGAGACTTTTGGTCATGCATGGAACGGCTGACGAGAATGTTCACATACAGAACTCTTACAAATTTTTGGACGATTTAAACATCAGAGGTATTAAAAATTACGACATGCATATTTTCCCCGATTCGGACCACGCCATTCATTACCATAATGCTCAAAAGGTGATTTTCAGCAAATTATACGAGTGGCTCGAAGATGCATTTGCTGGACGTTTTGAAGTTTGACTACATACTCAAATTTTAGAGAGGAAACTTCAAACTTTATAGAGAAGCTTTGCATCTGATTTTGTCTAGAAGTATCGAAAGTTAAACTATCAACACGTTCTCTCTGACAACTTCAAGCCTTCGTTTTCCTTCGTTTGGATGCCGCATCTTTGGCCCCCGCAGACTTGGGCTTCCTTTTTGTAGGCCTTGCCTTTTGCTTAATCAACTTGTCCTTCTTAAGGTCTGTGTCCTCTTCAGGTTCTTCATTCTCCGCCTGTGGAACTGCATCATCAGCATCCACTATATCTTCAAAATCTGGCTTTAGCTCACTTGTAGACGCAGATGCCAGAGTAGAGGTACCAGTCCTATAAATGGCCACAGGATGTGTCCTGCTATTGTATTTTCTGGTAAAGGCCGTCTTCACTGCTGTCGGGATTTTTTTCAAAGCGGCATCTGTGTTGGCTGGTCCTACCAAGAAGTCCATAATACTATCCCAATCTTCTTTAGTCAAGTAATATTCGTCCATCACTTTAATGACAGGTTCGATTCCTTCTGCTCCATCTTTAGTGATTGGGTCCAACAGCCTCTTTTTAAGTGCGGGAATATACTCCAGCCTGAGCCCAAGTTTGTTCGTTGAAGTGCTCAATCTGGTATGGTACTGCAGTTCCTGCAGTAATCGATAATATTTGTTAGTCTTGGAATTTTGACCAAGCCATGTGGTAAAGTTAATTCTGCCAGCCATTTGACCTGCCACTTTTGACGCAGGATAAACGGAAGACAGCACAGCGTGCAAGGGCAGGAGACTCCACAGCTGTTCACTACTGCGAATTTTTGCTTCCACCAAGTTAGACAGAGAAATACTATCTGATGCTCTTGCAACAGCCTCCAAATGTGTCTCACCATTTTTGAGAACTGAGGGCTTGGTATTCAAATAGTTTTCCTGCACCATGAGGGGAGTAAAATCAAAATCATCGAAATATAATGAAATTTTGTCATTCAGATTAAAAGTTTGAGAACCCACGTCGGAGTAGATGCGACCATCTAGCAGTTTATGTGCAATATCAAATGGTTTTAATGCAATTGACTTCTCCCATGCCTGCGAAATCTCAGTAATGTTTTCGTGATCGATCATTTTGGTGGTCTTTGACACCGTTGAAAGGAGGTTTATAATTTGCCTAATGTCACCATGAGTGGATTGTACCAGTTTATCCACGATATTAGCGTCGAGTTTGAAATGCTCTCTCACAGCAATAGTCATCAACCTAGCCTTTACGCTATTCGCATCTGGCCTTCTAAACTGAATATCCAGACATGTCCTGTCAAAGGGCCTCATCTTGGGAGTATTGCGTTCATTACAAATTAAAATCATCGGTGTGGATGTCTTCCGACAAAATTGTGCCAATTGTCCCACACCACCTCTATCACCTCCACTCATACCGTCTACTTCATCCATAACAATGACAAATTTTTTACCGTTGACATCTTGTGGATTATGCTGACTTTGGAAGTACCCCACAATCGACGTGTTATCCAACGCATTTTTAACACCGGCGTTTAGCAACGATTTGGAACGCACATCAGAGGCATTTTGTTCCAAAATGTCGTAACCCAATTCTTTGGCAACTAAATGGGCTGCAGTTGTTTTACCAATACCGGGTGGACCATATAGCATAACGGACCTGAAAATACCTGTGCCATCTCTCCCAGGTTTCTTAAACCCGTTTTTTTTACTTTCACCCCAGTTGGTCAACCAGTTTTTTAATTTATTTACACCACCTTTATTGCCACATACCTGTTGCAAAGAGGTAGGGGCATATTTCACCGTCCAAAGTTTATGTTGCTCATCTATCATATCATTGTTTTTCACGTATTTGCCCGATTTTCTGGCAGCAGTGAGTTTTTTAGCCCTTTCCCTTTCTTGTTTTTCCATTTCAAGAGCTTCCTGCTGTACGAGCTTTTCTTGTTCCTCCATTTTCTTACGTGCCCTTTCAGCAGCAGCACCACTGCCACCCTCTGCTGGCATGCCTTGTATAAGTTGTCTGAAACCATCTTCATCGATCGCCTTAATTTTCAATTTCTTGATCGTGTCCACCTTTTTGGGCCCAGCTTCTTCACCTAAAACTACAACAGAAGTCCTACTAGAGATGGATTTCGTTACACGAGCTCCATACTTTTTTGCCAGTGTCTCTGCGGCCCCTCTTTCAATAGTTGGTAAAGTTCCTGTGAAAACAACAGTCAAACCCAATAGGCAATTGGACTCGCCCTCTGGAAAATCATCTGTACCGCTCATCTCCTCACCCTGTGCACCCGGATTTCTGAAATCAAACTGGGTATTTTCCTTGACATGGACACTCGAAAGGTCCACTCCTGGTATCTTATCCAGTACATCCTGAGCCGTTGTACCAGGAGAAGTCGAAGTCGACGAAGAAGGCTTGGATGAAGAAGTTTTCTTTGAAGGAGCCTTGGAGGTAGCCTTTGTAGTTGCCTTTGTAGTTGCCTTTGTAGTTGCCTTTGTAGTTGACTTTGTAGGTGACCTAGGAGTTGCCTTAGGAGTTGCCTTAGGAGTTGCCTTAGGAGTTGACTTAGGAGTTGCCTTGGGCTTCTTCCCCTCCGAACCCTTCGTAGTCTTTGAACATTCTTCAGCAGTTGGTCCTTTCTCCTCTTCAGAATTCTCTAAATCAATAACCTCCGGCCCGGATTGTTTAGAAGTTGGCCTTGAATTCCTAATGCCTGCCGGCTTCTTGTCTTTGCCAAAAAAATCTGTAATATTGACCATGGCCTTGAATCAATTGAAAGGCCTAATGCACAACGAATTGGCCTTATGTCAAAATGTTTTGATCTTTCCTCCGTTCCTCAAAGTTGGGCGATTTTTTCAGTTTTGATAGAACGGAGAAGAACCAAGCTATGATGGCATTGAAGTAAACAAAAATCAGGAATAAAAGCACTTCCAACTAGGTAGTCTTCACCGTTTCAAATATGGCCAAGAACAAGAAGAAGAGCGGTAAGAAGTCTGAGGTGCACTCAGTTGTGGAGGCACGGCCCAGAGAGAAGGCACCAATTGAAGATCAACAAAAAGAGGAAGCACAACAAAATTCAGAGGAAACACTGCGAGGACATGATCAATCCCATGTTAACAATGGAGGAGATAGAAACGGTAGCGGACCTGAAAGTTGTACGGACCCAAATGCCAAAATTGAAGATTTGAATAGGCAAATAAAGGAATTGGAGCTAGAGTTGGAAAGTGAAAGAGCATCTAACAAGGAGTCCAGTGTCTCAGCAAATGATAAATCTGAATTTGATAGACTAAAAGTCGAAAGGGACGAGTTTGAAAGACAATATAATGATTTATTGTCGAGAATTTCATCAATGAAAAATGTGTTTAACAAGATGAAAGAATCACAGGGCGAACTGCAATTAGTTCAAGAGCAGCTTTCTGCATACGAATCTCAGAATATCAAGCTGAAGCAGAAAATAGATTCAATTATCAAGGAGAAAGCTGAATTGGAAGCTACCGTTATGACGTTAAACAGAGAGTTTTCCAGTATAGAAAAGGAACGTGAAACTGTGCAACAAGAATGTTCACAGTTCAGAGAGACCATTAAAAGCTTAGAAACAGAGCTGGAAAACTTTTCTGATTCCCATACTCATGAATTGGACTTCCAAAAAGCTCAACATAACCAACTAACCACGCAGTTGCAAGAGCTGATGCTCATATTGGATAACAACAAGCAAGATATTTCAGTCCTTCATGATGAACGAGATGATTTGAAATGTAATTTGCAGAATATACTCAAGGAAAATGAAATTCTAAAGGATTCTTTGAAACAGATGGAGGTAGAACTCGAGCAAACAGAACAACGGTTCACTCAACATTTGAGGCAAAAGGAGGATGAGATAGTTTCATTGAAAATGGACTTGGAAAAAAGTAAAGTCTTCCACCACGATCATGCAAATGCCATTGAACATATGACGAAAGAGATGGAAAAGATGAGAGATGATGTGGAGTTAAAAGAAAAATACGAGAAAGAGTGTAAAGATCGTATTTTGCAAATTGGGAAATTACGGCACGAGGCTATTATTTTGAACGAACACTTGACCAAGGCATTATCCATGCTAAAACAGTCTAGCGATTCGGAGTCAGTCGACAAAGAACTTATTTCCAATCTACTAATTTCTTTTGTGGCCATTCCGAGGGCCGATCCAAGGAAATTCGAAGTGCTGGAATTACTTTCTAGTTTTCTTAATTGGGATGACGACAAGAAGAGGCAAGCAGGTTTAATCTTTGATTCTCAAAATAATTCCAAATCAACGAAGGCAGCCTCAAGAACTGAGAACTTCGTCTCCATGTGGACCGATTATTTGGAAAAAGAAAGCGAGTAATATTCTCTTTCTCCAATGCATAGAACCATGTTTATAACGCTCATGTAGACTTTATAACCTGTCCAAGAGCATTCATTTTATCACGTGCAATCCAGCAAGCGAGAAGGTGATTGAAGAATTCTTAGGCCTTTACACTCAATGCCCTCTTTCAAAAAATCAGGGAATCAAAAAACAGCTCTTGGAACGGTACGATATGTTTAGACAGGTTGGATTCATTAGTTGCTCAACGGGGTTTGTCAGATACAGCAGTACCGCATCTTACAATGCCGCCTTGACTGGATTGAAGAAAGATCTAAAGCGTGCTATGATTGCCAAGGATGAATTGAGGAAGACGACAATCAGGAGTCTTTTATCCAGTATTAAAAACAAGGAAATTGACAATAAAGGCAAAACATTGGATGAGTTCGTCCTTTTTGATCTGTATTCTAAGTTGCTTAATCAAAGAAAAGAATCCATCAAAGAGTTTTTGGATAACAAAAGGGAGGATTTGGTGGCGAAAGAGGAACAGGAGATGGCTGTGATTGAAGAATATGTTGAGGCATTACCTGTGGCTTCCAAGGATGAAATCGATGGTAAAGTTTTGCAATTGTTGCAGGATTTGAAAGGAAAGGAACCCAATTTGCAAATGAAACAGATCTTTGGAAAAGTTGATTGGAAGGCTGTCAATGCTGAATGGAAGGCATCTTCTACTGCAGTTAGAACAAGCTTGGTGCAACAGTTCAAGAATGTTTTTGGATGATAATAATGAAAAAAAGAAATAAGATTCTGGCGCTTTTGTGTCGAGTATTAAGTCATGTAAATAACGATATGCAGAGAGATATCAGTGTTTGGGGAAAGAAAATTACGAGATTGTATTATTCCAAGTTTCTCCGATCATCTAATAATTTTTTTTTTGTGAAAGATGGTCGATTTTCTGAAAATATATAAAGAACTAAAAGATTCAAACAATTCCATCTTTTTCACTTCCAGTATTCTTCACATTTCAATCTTTTTATTCATTCCATATAATTTTTTGCGAAGCTCCTCAGTGTATTAATAATAAGTTAGTCGTTTATCCATCAGAAATGTTGAAGAAGCTCACATCGTCAATCGCGGGTATCAGTCTTCTAACCCAAGCCACCGTTCATTGCTATTCGAACACATTCGACCCAGCAGAGTTTGCCCGTGCTACTGGTGACGAGGTACCATTGTCCATTCGTGTGGGCCCCCAGGAGCTTTCTCCAGATATTTTGGAAAAATTGAGCACTTCATCTAACATCATCTTTGCAGATTTGCCCAATAGCCCTCAATTCGTCAGCCTGAAAGATTACGAAAGTATTAAGTTTGCCACGAACGAATTATTAGATGAACTAATGCAGCAGGATAAATCTTCTCTTGAATCTCTGCGTGAGGAGCAGACAGAAACCTACTCCAATGCGGAGCCCAACATCGGGCAGGCTGAAGATTCACTACGACAGCTAGGAGAATTCCACCAAAAGCACCCCAAGGAGCAAGAGGTATCTGAAACGGAGTTGGCCACCTCTACCACTTGGGAGACTTCCTGCAGTACCTCGGAGGAGGGCACCAGTACGTGGACTTCAACTACCAGTAGCACTACGGCTACTCCTGAGACTACTTTTAGCGAAACGAAACACTCTTCTTCCAGCCTCCTCAAAACCACTAAAAAGCACCTCGAAACTACTGCAGTTCCCCACAGTATGACCAAGAGCATAACCTCTAAGCACTTCGAAAGGTCTCACAATATTTCGAGCATCTACCCAACTTCCACCGCTAAGCACGCTGGGAACCATAGCAATCACACCAACGGCACAATAATTGGTTTCGACAATTCTTCTAACTCTATCGTACCCACCACTATGTTCTTCGCGTTCTTGCTCACCGTTTTACTATTTACTCAATCCTGCTAATCTGGATATTAAATTTTGGGGAGGACTTCTGTCTAACATTCTTGATAAACCAAAATAATAACAAAAGTAATATATGATTTAGATCGTATATTGATACATATTTATATACTTAAAAATATTTTTAATTTAATATAATTATTTACTGTTAGTAATAATAATATTATTATTTTTGTACTTTATTTTTTTCTGACGCTGACATTTGATAGTCACTGTGTACGTATAATCAACGTAACAAAGCACAAAGTCGGTCTAACGGTGCAATACACGTAGAACCCAGTGCAATCGCGATCCACACAAGTGTTTGAAGCGTTCGGAGACGCATAGTTGGGCCGTTTGCAAGTGGTTTAAACAGTTATGGTAGTAGTATGTTACTTTGCGTTTTTTTGTCGTTTGCACCTAATTTGATTAATACTAACACACGAACAGTCAGTGAAAAGGACGATTCGGATCAAGACCAGCCAGCATGTATTGCCCGAGTTACCTCCTGTAGAGAACTTTCCAATGCGTCAGTGGAGCATAGAAATTGTACAATTAGATGAGGAGGGTAAAGAGATACCAGCGACAATATTTGACAAAGTTGTATACCATTTACATCCCACTTTTGCCAACCCGAACAGGACTTTTATGGAGCGGCCTTTCAAAATCGTGGAACAAGGATGGGGTGGGTTTCCTCTAGATATCAGTGTCTTTCTTCTTGAAAAGGCTGGCGAAAGGAAGATTACCCACGATTTGAATTTTTTGCAAGAAGCCTATGAGATTGACCATGTCATCCAGGTACCCACGAATAAACCTCTCTTAGCTGCAGAACTGGTCAAGAGTGGATCGTTAGATGATGCAGCCAATCCGGTCAAGCGGAAGGCTGTTGCCGCCAACGGGGAGCCCAAAGTGAAAAAGGCCAAGGCCGCCAGTGCTTCTACGGTGAAGGGGAATGTGGACATTGAGAAATTAGCGTTTGGCCTTACGAAACTCAACGAGGATGATCTGGTTGGTGTGGTGCAGATGGTCACCGATAACCGTACGCCAGAAATGAACGTAACGAATAACGTTGAAGAAGGAGAATTTATCATCGACCTTTACAGCTTACCAGATGGGTTGCTCAAAAGTCTTTGGGAATATGTCAAAAAGAACACGGAGTAACGATTGCTTCCTGGCCATATAATAGTTTAATTATATATAACTGTCTTGTATTTTTAATCGAACAACTTTTTTTCAACATCGCGCTGCCAAATCTTTTATGTCAACATTATAGTAATTGAGTCTTTAAAGGGCAAGAGGAGATGAACGGGGATGAATATTGTATGTTTGCGTTTAGATAAATATCTGGAGCCTGTTCAAAACTAACCGTTGCTCTAGCCCACAATTGATGTGATGGTGCGAGTCAAGGCTCAACAAGCGATCACAGATGGAGAAGCAGATGTGGAAGAATTGCCTATGCGTCGGTGGAGGGTCGAGCTATGCATGCTAAATAGCCAAGATGAAGAGGTTGAACTGGACATATTATCTTCTTGTGTTTTCTATCTTCATCCTACTTTCAAAGAGCCAGTGCGACGGCTCAGTCAGCCTCCATTCGCTCTCGAAGAGAACGGATGGGGGGAATTCGAGATGGAGATACGATGCAACTTCATAGAAAATGTCGGCAAGTTCACTATCAACTACATGCTCTCCTTTGAGTCCAATGCACAGGCTGTAGATTACTCTATAAAAGTTCCTTACCATACTCCATTGATTCGAGAGTATTTGGGCAAACATTTCAAACTATTGGATGTCGAATTTCACCAGAGGCAAGAAAATGGGGTTTCATCGGCGCAGGTACGCAATTGGATCAATTTGATACCGAAACTGGACGAGGATACCGTGACTGAGATTGTTAGGCTAATCTTGGCACATCCAGCGGTGCAGGCAGAAGTGAACAAACAAGAGAGACATGAGGAATTTTTAATGGGGCTTTACCAGTTGCCTAATGAGCTATTAGAAAGAATTGGAGACTATGTTCTCAATGGGGGAAGAGATGTTGCGCCAAGGCATTAAACACTTAAGAAGTACTTACCTATATGTGTAGATGCCTCTGCCCTAAATCATTTTCCAAGAATTTTGAAGGCTAAAAATTAGTAGTAATACACGTAAAGAATAGCATTGCGGATGGAGTGTTCATGGGCGTGCGTGTCGTGTAGCTTGCTTCACATGTAACCTGGCGACCAAATCTTCATGGTGGAGTCCCACGATCCCGTACAGACCGCCAGCCCATCAGGGCTTGCACGGACCCCAGATTCTCTATTGGAATGGCCTTCCAATTTGCCCACAATTTCTGTTTTCAACACGTCCCATACCACGCACCCAAAATCCGTATAGCACGAGTACATCAACCTGCCCGATCCGCTAAAGTCAAGGGACACAACTCCCTGATTGTCCAAATAGCTGGGGCCGATTGTACTTTTGTGGCTTGTCCTGCGGGAGATATCACCACATTCTCGGCGAGGACTCGAACTGGTGCATGTAGGTGGGTTCTTAGCCTTTCTCATCGAATCCACCAAAGAATAGGTGGCTACGGGGCAATCCGACCTCAGGTCAAACATCCGTATCATGCCGTCATCACTGCCTGTCACTATGGAATTTCCGTCCTTGAAGAATTGAATGGCATTGACGTCGCTGTCGCTGACGAAGAAAGTTTGAGCCACATTGGTAGACCTTGTATCCCAGACGAATGCATAACCGTCGGATCCACAACTGGCAAACTGATAGTTATTTGTGTTTGGAGGCGGCAATGACATAGCTAATACATCGCCTAAATGGTCGGCATATTCCCTGACTCTTTTGGCCTTGGTGATATCCCAATAAGCGCAAGTCATGTCACCGCTGGCGGTGATAACATGGGCATTGTCCGTGAATGCAGCGTCAGAAATGTATCCAGTGTGACCCTTGAATATGGATACCACATTCTGTTGCACTTTACTATCTCGGGGCACCCTGTAGATGGTACAATTGTTATTGAGCCCAGCACTAGCGACCAAATTGCCCGAAGGTGAGATGGCACATGTTAGCACCCACTGAGAGTCCAAAGGTATGGCATTTTTTTTAAGACCTGTGTCTGTGTCCCATATCAACATAAACCCATCCTGACTGGCACTCAAAATGTTCTTCGAGTCAAAACTCCAGCGAAAATCTGAGACCTTGTTGTTATGGCCTTTGAGAACCAGAGTAGGGGTCAAATTGATCCTGTTTGTCTTTAGGGGCTGGACATTCTTGGTCATATCCAGGAGGCTCGCATCATGAGCTCTTGATTTAATCTTATCTATCTGATTGTACAACTGTTTCGTCTCCTGCCTCGCCAAATCAATCCTCTTTTGCAATTCGTCCTCCAAGGTTCTGATATCGTGAGGCAAAAATGACTGACTTTGATCTTGTTTCTCATTTACACCGAAAAATTCTTCTGCCGTTGAGTTCACAGCTAGCCCTGGACTCTGATTCATACTTCTCGGGAATTCTTAACAGTTATTCACTATGAACAGAAGTGTCATAAGTTCTAGGAAAGCAGATAATTTTGAAGCTTTTGGTGAGGAGGGAGAACTTGAATCCTGGGATAGTGAGTGCAAAAGATACTTTTAAGGTACTGACTGGCACAGACTGGCGCAGATAACTATCTAAAGAGTCTGGACGTGCCGGAAGAAATCAACTGCCTGTTTCCAAATCGGCCACTACCATCTTAAAGCGCTGTTGAGGTGTCACTGGGGCGCTGTTTTTATGTTGGGCATTTTTTGCACTGACATTTGCTAAGTTCGACTTGTCCAAACCTCAAAACTGAAGCTTGTTTAAAACGCGAATTTAACAGGCCAAGTGGACAGTTTATAAACAATGGAAATGCACTTGATGAAATCTTCTTGCGCCTTGGTAGAATCTAGGAGCAGCTCTAATTTGCTTTTGCGAATGTCTCGTTAAAAATTTGATTTGATCTTACTTTGTTTTAATTTACCTTGATCTATTCCATTAACTTCCATTTAAGCTTTTTTTAAACATTTTACTGACAAAAAGTTTAATGGAAGACATTTTTTAAAAAAAGACAAAAACAGGAAGAATCAAACATATGTAATTATTCTTGCATTGGCTCATGTGATCATCAAATGTTAGCTTCGAGATTTGGATCGAAACCAGAAGTATCAGTGGCAGTTGGAGCAAAAAATTCTGACGCAGTACTCTGCTCCCTCTCGTGACTGACTGCACGTGCCGTCTCTGGTGCGGTCTTCTTTCTTGACCTGAATGTCCTTTCCAGAGTACCAGTAACTTTGAGTAAGTGATCTGGAAGGGGCCGTCCCGTCTTCAAATACTGTAATTTCCAGTTGCGTGCCTTATCCTTGAGCTGCACCTGTGATCTGTTTTTTAATGCTTCGTTGGTTTTACCACCTGGACCGTAGATATCGAGAATCTTGGACCAAGAGGGTCCCACGTCTTTGAGGCCCTCGATCAACGCATCTTCTTCATCCTTGGACCACGTCCTCTTGGGTTTTAACTTTTTCACTACGCCGCCCGGATTAAGGTTTTGACCCGATGAAACTGCCATGGCGGCATCAGCTATGGATTTAGTAAGTCTATTATTATTGGCACCTTTGATGGCGTTGGTGCCGCCATTCTCTGAAAGCATCACCTGCTGCGTCACAGAGGTGGCCAAGTCTGGGGATTCAAAGGACCCTGTCGAATGGCCACCCATCAGAGAGTTTGTAGTTCCAGCGGCACCAGACGCCATTGGATCTTCAGAGGCGCATGCCCCAGATGCGTAGAGCGCCTGAGGGTCAAACTCCGAACTGTCAAAGGCATAGAGCGGCGACTTGCCCCTGCATTTGCGGCCCCAGATGATGAGCCCCATGTTTTTGTTACAATAGTCTAACAACTCTTTGACGAAATGGTTCCAATCGTAATCTTGAACCAGGCTTTTAAAACTAGTGTATTGCACCAAATTTTCACGACGGCGATCGCACCTTTCCACAAATTCTCTCTCCGACGGCGTCATAACTTCTTCGGATGCTGTCGCAGAGCTCCCACTTCTTCGCAGAATCAGCTGCTCCGACAAATTGCCCGGGAAGATCATAGCTAATAGCTCCTGCTGTTTTAAAGGAGGGATCTGGTCAGAGCCGTTCTCAAATTCTTTCAAACCCGAAATGAAGGCCTGCGTCTTGAGATCCAAATACAGGACAGCCTGCGACTTGAGAAGCTTGCCGTTCTGATCAATCGTAGCGTTGCCCGTAAATATCGTGTTGGGACAAAATATGTCTAAAAATGTATCTTGTAACAGCTCAAATCCGTAGTTGAAACAATTGAGCACTGTCAGCAGGAAAGTGAGCAGGTTGGATTTGCGAATCGCCGTTATGATATAGGCTTCATGACCTTTTAAAATCAGTGGTGCTGGGTAATTCGGGAACCATAGCCCGGGGGCCACATCATGCACGGTAAGAAGTGGCATCCTAGTGTCGTAAATCATCCGTATCTGTTTGAAAAGCCTTAGAAGTGTTTGGAACATTTCAGTCTCTCCAGAACTCAAATAGGCGGTTGGATCTGTAATCAATGCAATGACTTCTGGCGAGCTAGAGTTGAATATAAACAATCTCAGCATCTGTGTGGCCACGTTGTCCAGTAGACATAGCGATGCAAGGTTGAGCCGCAGTCTCAGCGGCAAGCTCTCAATGATACCGTTAAAACGGTTCAAATTCTCAGAATATATCTCAGACATGGTCAGCTAAACTTGCTACGTATTGGAACATGTAACTAGACACTTATGCTCTATGCTGTTAAGTGATGCCGTGTGATCTTCTTTATATGTACCGCCGTACCTGTTTTAATCTGCTGGAAGGGTCGGACGAGTAAACCTAGCTCCAGATGAGGGTTTGTTTGACCCTGGGGGATTGGACAAAGTTACCGTTAGGGTTTTTGCAAAAAAAACAATCTTGATAACGTTGCAAGTCACAGTGTACGTACGGCTAGTCGATAAAATATACATGTATCTGGGGATTAAATTCGGTGGCGGCTAGGCCAGTGAAAAAGGCCAGTAGCGGTGCTCGCAAAAACTTCAAGACTTTTCTCTATTTTTTTTTTGTATTTTTGTATTTTGTCTTTACGCTTTTTGCTTACACATTTAACGTATTATTTGAATAGGTTGATAGTGAATATTAAAAAAATACAAGGAGCTTTAAAGAATCAATCTTAGCACAATACTCATAAAAGATAAATCTTAAAAACATGAGTCCCGAATCACCGTAAAAAACCGTAGTCAGAGAAGTTAGTACTGATACAACGTTACAAAGTTTCGAATTAATAAAAAATAATGGTACACCATAACAAATGAGGATATCGATAGCGGTAGCAATAATCATATGGGATTACAAACGAAGAGTCAAGCAACAATTCTTGGCACTTGTAGGTTTTTTTTCTTTAATACTTTGACCACACCAGAGGGACCTTTAGGTTGGTGGAAATCACCCGATTCGATGCCCTTCTTGATGGCGTTGTTAAAAAGATGATCAAAATTTGAACCAGACTTGATAGTCTTCTTGTACTGATCCTTGACAAATTTTTTGAGTGCTGGACGGCTAGAGCCCCTCCCGTCGTTCAATTGAAGAATTCCACTAATAATCATCTCCTTGTATGTTGGAGGTGGAATCTTCGTTTTAGTGAGCTTTTCCACTTTTTGAGATTTCATCGTCTTCACCTTGGTCTTTTCGGTGGCCCTAGGCCTTACTCGCTTTTCATTTTTGTCATTTGATTTTATTTCCACATTCTTTTCACCTGCCTCATTCAATTTGGGCCTAGTACGATTCTTCTTAGAGTCTTCCTCAGATTTGGAGGATTTCGACTCAGCTTTCCCATTTGCTGACTTTGGAGTTCTAACGCGTCCCTCCGGCTTCTTGCCCTTCTTCTCAACCTCTATTTTTTCTACCGTTTCAGGAGTCTTTTTAACCAATTTTAGGGCTCCTGAAGGGCCCTTAGGGAGATCAAAGTCGTTGGTCTCTACACCTTTTTTAACAGCGTTGTTAAAATAGGAATCAAACCCGCTTGCACCGCCAACACTTGGATAATTCTCCTTGATGTACTTTTTGACTGCAGGACGACTGGAACCCTTGCGATCCTCTAAGGCAATCAAAGCTTCTACAATTAATTCTTTATAGCTCTTGGAAGCCTCGCTCTTTGTTGCTTGGCTTGTTGATGTCTTTTTTGAAACACCCTTTTTCGATGGAGCAGCACCCTTCTTTGCAACGTCTCTCTTAGCCGATGGGATCTTGTCCATTGAAACTTTCTTTGGAGCACCGCGCTCACCTTTAATCGTTTTTTTGGGAGCCATTGACACTACAAGGGTCACTCTTTTAGCTTAAACTGGTTGCGATAGTGTGCGATGTATCTATGTTAGAATCAGGACTCATTTTTTAAAAAACAAGGTATGAAAAATAAATATAAGAGCAAACCAGAAGAAAATACAATAAATACGATTTTAAGGCTGGTTTAATTTTTGCTATGTTTGATCCACATATGGCAAGATTATTTCGACGCAGAAGACCTTTTGGTTTGTTTAAAAGATTAGCAGCCACAAAAAAAATAGATCAGGATTGAGTAAGAGACGCAGTCACCAAAATAACATATATCGACCCACCGAAAACCATTTGGCGAAATATCCTAGCGATTAGAACCGTAGAATTTCAATATATTAATATTCTTTGTACCTCAATTTCCTGTTGTCAAAAAGTGAACGCCCTTTATCCATTTCGCGTCGTGGATTTTGCACGCCACAAGGAAACGATCAAATCCATTAACGTACATCGAACTTGAAAACAGGAAACTGATTTTAAGGTCCCATCCCTAGTATAACCAATAAAAATCTAACAGTGGGGTTCTTATCCGTGTATTTTCCCTTTGAACTTCAGAAGGAACTTTAAAACCATAGACTACTGTCACATTACCCAGTATTTTTAGCTCAAATAAAGCTTCAATAAAGTCCAGCAAACTTATATTCAAAGTTGGACTTTCCAAAATGTTTTGCTTAATGGATAAAAACTTGCAACCATATATATTTTTGCGCGCTTGAATAAAATCGATAAATGAAAGATCTCCCCCAACATTTCTAACCACGTTATATAAACTACAGCGAGGCAGATTTATCTACATGGTTCTCTGAATGTTGGGCATTAAGCATTATATATGCATTTGGCTAAATTCTAGGTTAAAATAGAGTTAATACGTTTATGATATATAACCATATTATGGTCTTAATTTTCAAAACAAATTTCCCAACTATCTAATCATACTACAAAGATTAGTTAGTCTACCTTCGTATCTTCCTAATTGCAATGTCTTAATCCGTATATCCGCTATCCTTCGTATTCAACGTACACTGTGATAAGGATTTTTAAGGCATAACGATGCAGATCGAGTAAGTCTCTATTTTAATGAATACGACGCTAACGACTTCTTATGGTTTTGAGAGTTGACTTTGATTATTTGACGGTAGTGTAACTGTTTTAAGTGAAGAGTTCCAGTTTAGCATGGTGGGGGTGCTGCAAAATGTTGTATCCACTAGGTGTCTTAGCCGAGTGTCATCATCGATATTAGGTTCATCGCCGGTGATATATGCCAGTTTGCTCGGCTGCAGAAGGTGTTTTTCTGCAAGAAAGGGCCCCAACTACAGCAACAAACTGTGCTATCACTCCTATGCGAGACCCTCCCCTTTCCAGTTTCAGTTCCGTTTGCTTTATAGGTTAAACCATACGTCCAAAAGATTTGCATCGATATTTCCCAGTATTCTGAGCAAAGCAGTAAAGCTGCCCGCTTATGTGGGGGGTGGTATGGCAGCGGCAGGCTCGTATTTTGCTTATAAGATGGATGCGGCCAATCACTTTATGCATGATAAATGGGATCAATTTAGGGATTTTGCAGGAAACGTAAGGGATAAGTTTGGGAATATCTTACCGGATGGTAATAATGCCGGTGGTGGTGGAAGTGGCGAAGGTGGCGATGGTGATGGTAACGGTGACCCTGCGGCCGCTGCATCGCTGCTATCTTTGTCTGATAACGAAAGTGAGAAGACCAGAGTAGCTAGTGATGACATCGATGAAGATGAAGATGATGGATTAGATGAGGATAACACCCAGGATGAAATGTTGAATTTAATGAAGCAGATGATTGAGATAAGGACTATTTTGAGCAAAATCGACTCTTCTTCGGCGCATTTGGCCCTGCCCTCCATAGTAGTCATCGGCTCGCAATCATCAGGTAAGTCCTCAGTGCTGGAGGCTATTGTGGGCAAAGATTTTTTGCCGAAGGGATCCAATATGGTTACTAGAAGACCCATTGAACTAACGTTGGTCAATACTCCCACCTCCAAAGAAATCACTGCCGACTTCCCACTCCTTAGAATATACAATTTGACAGATTTTAAGGAAGTCAAGAGGATTTTGATGGAATCAAACATGTCAGTACCTACGTCTGAGGCTGTTTCTGAGGATCCTATTCAGTTAACCATAAAGTCTTCCAGAGTTCCTGACCTATCTTTAGTGGATTTGCCCGGGTATATCCAGGTTGAAGCTGCGGATCAACCCGTAGAGCTAAAAGGTAAAATTCGTCAAGTTTGTCAAAAGTATTTGTCTGAACCCAATATCATCCTAGCCATTTCTGCTGCGGATGTGGATTTGGCCAATAGTGCTGCGTTGAGAGCTGCTAAAGCCGCGGACCCACAAGGTGTGAGAACAATTGGTGTGATTACGAAGCTGGACCTGGTTCCTGCAGAAGTTGGAAGAAGCATTTTGACTAACAAAAAATATCCTCTCAAAATGGGTTATGTGGGCGTTATTACGAGGGCTCCAGGTGTAGGAAGACCACATTTGGGCTTGTTCGGCGGCAGGCGTGATGCTGGATTTGGCGATAAACAACGACAGTCGGCGATGGTAGAACCACAGCAGATTGCCACTCGTGAGTTTGAAAAAAACTTCTTAAGAGAGCACAAGACGGTATTCGCTAACTGTCAAGTCTCCACGAAGAAACTGCGTGAAAAGCTGATCAAAATTTTGGAGATTTCCATGTCAAACGCTCTGGAGCCCACGTCGATGTTGATTCAACAGGAGTTGGATGACACTTCTTATTTATTCAAAGTGGAATTTAACGACCGCCAGTTGACTCCAAAATCATATTTGCTGAACAATATAGATGTGCTTAAGCTGGCTATTAAAGAATTTCAAGAAAAGTTCAACAGAAGTGAACTAAAATCAATCTTGAAAGCCGACCTAGACCAAAAAGTGCTGGATTTTTTGGCTACCAGGTATTGGAAGGACGAAAACTTACAGGAACTTTCTTCTAAGATGAATAATGACGACGAGATACTTTATTGGCATAGAAAGTTGGAGCTTGCATCTTCGAGTTTGACCAAGGTTGGTGTAGGTAGGTTATCCACGATGCTAGTGACAAACGCCATTCTCAAAGAACTAGAAAACGTTTTACAAGAAACACAATTGAAGAACCACGATTTGATCAAAGAATTGGTCACGAACACGGCTGTGAACGTTCTAAACTCCAAATACTACGCTACAGCGGATCAGGTGGAGAATTGCATCAAACCCTTTAAATACGAGATCGACTTAGACTCTAGAGATTGGACCATCGCCCGCGAACACTCCGTCCTGCTCATGAAAGAGGAAATGAGGCAATGTAATGATAGGTTTCAAGCGATTAAAACATCCATCGGCAGCAGAAAATTACAACAGGTCATGGCATACTTGCAATCAGACCCTTCGAAGACGGAGACCTTGGGCATGTCAAAATTGTTGTTAGAGCGTGGTTCTGAGGCTCTTTTCCTCGATAAAAGATTGCAAATACTGTCCTTCAGGCTACATTTCTTAAAAAATAAATGCAACTCAGTCGCGGAGAAAGACCAGTGTCCCGAAGTTTTTTTGAATGCAGTGAGCGACAAGCTGACATCTACAGCGGTCTTATTTTTGAACGTGGAACTACTAAGTGATTTCTTTTACAATTTCCCGATCGAATTGGATAAAAAATTGAATGCTCTGACGGATGAACAAGTGGAAATGTTTGCGAAGGAGGACCCCAGAATTTCAAGGCACATTGAATTACAAAAGAGGAAAGAACTGTTGGACTTGGCACTAGAAAAAATCGACTCCATCCTCGTTTTCAAGAAAAGCTACAAGGGTTCTTCAAAGAAAATTACCATCTAACGCATTTTTTTATTTCTGATATTTTAAATTTCTCTAGATTATTGTGTAAATGTATATAGTCCACGGCTGCGTGACCGAAGCAATAGCTGACGGTGAGGGATGCAATATATTCTACAGTAAAAAACCACTAATCCCTCCTCTCCAACGGGTTGTATCTCAAAAACTTTTCAATCAAATCAACATGGGTCAAAATCATTCTCCTACAACAGTATCTTTTCAAACCAAGTTTTGTCAAAGCAGTACCTTCATCCAGCTCATCCTCTTGAAGCATGTTCAGATAACTTTCCCACTTGTCACCGACAACTTTTCCACACGAAAAACATCTCACAGGAACAATCATCGCGAACTACTGCCCCACTTAACTCTGCAAAAGATGATGTGTATATCAGTTAATAATTCCTCTTCTCATCGCTCCAATGTGTTCCTGTTGGATTCTCATTTTTTTATTCCAGAATTTCAGATCATGGTTTACGGTGCTCTCAGTGAAAAGTCATCAATGAATTTAGAGTGTGTGCTTGGTAATGAAGTTGTTCGAAAGAGAATAGAAGCGGAAATTGATTCAAACAATTGTAATACTCTTAATAAATTTCTGTTGGATTTTCGCCAGTCTCAGATTTTTTTTAAGAATGTATGACGAAGCTAGATTTTTATTCTGTTGGTTTAAACGGAGGACACGGCTGAACAATTTACGTATCAAATGAGTTTGAAAATTTTTGAACTCATCGCGCCTTCGAAATTTGGAAAAATTAGCTATTCTTTGCCTTGAATCATCAACTGAAGAAGACGTGAAGGTCAGTTACTTAGTGCCTTTCAATGTCTGAATCTAGTGTACTTCAAAAATACAAGCTCTCAGTGGTTTCTGGGGGCAAACCCATCCTACCTCGGGGGTCTAACCCATCTCATTCCAATAAAAGTGCTGTCTGTTTAACCGCAGATCAACTAAATTATATTGTTCCATTCAATAACCAAATAAAAATTTATTCCACTGAGACTAGGCAGTGCATAAAAACTCTGAAGTTTTCCAATAGTCCGCAACTTGCAGAGATTTTTGAAAATGGTAGAACTCAACTGGCTGATATTTCGCTAGCGGTGTCGCAAGAGGATAATGAGATAACGATTTTAACGAATGATGGCTGTATCATTAGTTTGAATTACAAGGGGAAACTAACCAGTACTCCCAAAGTATGGAATATAAGTCTAGAAGAGGGCGAATCCGTTTCCAAGCTGTTTGTGACAAGGGAGAATTCTTTCAAGATATTGACTGTTAAGAAGGGTTCCCATGGCTCCGTTTTCACATATAGATTTTACACTTTGCAAATAGCGGATGAGGTCAAGACTTTGCTTGAACACACCATCGACGAGGTGATCCTGTCTTCATGGTCTTCTAATGAGAAGTTTATTGCATGCCTTTGCCAGAAGGACAACAAAAGAAACCTACAGGTTTACTCGATCTTCGATGGCCTGAAAGTCAAAGAATTCCCATTACAATCGATTTTCGCATCTCGTCATTCTGGGGCTTCTGCAAACTCCCGATATGTCTCGAGTATGGCCATCGACTCTGCGGGTGCGCAACTGGCTCTGGGATTTGCATCAGGTGTAATTAATATCGTGAATATTTCTGACTTGCAGGGGAGATTGCTGAAATGGCATATTGACTCTGTGCTCTCGATGTGCTTCACGGACGATGGAACGTATTTGATTTCAGGTGGGTGGGAGAAGGTGATCAGCTTTTGGCAGTTATCTACAAACATGCAGCAGTTTTTGCCCCGCTTGGGTGGTGTGGTTGTAGATTGTCAAACTCTAGGTGGGAGCAGATATTATTCATTGGCTCTGCAAATGACAGAAAATGTGAATAGTTCTGACTTCCAATTGTTATTATTGAATGCGGCCGATCTGACTTCTAAAGTAGTAGTCAATGGTCCGTTGCCGATGTTTAACAATCCAGTAGGCAGTAGCGTGATGCCGGTGTCGGCGGTCTCAACTAAGTCCTCGACTACCGTGTCAACTGCTAGTGTCTCTAAGAGAAAGCAAAAGAACAAGCTCAGAAAGGGCACGCGACAGGATTTTACAGTTTGTGCTGAAATAAACCCAGTGACAAAGCAAATTTTTTTTCCTCACGCTTCAGCAGTGCAGGCGTTTGATTTCTACAAGAATGAGCAAGCACTTTATCAATATGTTGCCTCAGGTGTTAACAATTCTATGGGTAAAGTCAGGTTTGAATTGAATATTCAAGATCCCGTCGTGATGGATGTAATTTTTACTAAAGACGGTAAGTGGATGATAACCTATGAGGTTCAATATCCGCCTGAAAACTTGTTATCTTCTAAGGACTTGGGATATGATTTGAAATTTTGGACTAAACTTGACAACGAAACAGACTGGTCGTTGGTCACCAAAGTTATAAATCCACATGGTGTCAGTATTCCTATTACGAAGCTTCTGCCAGCACCCACCGCCATAAACGGATCTCAAGGTCTTTTAACCGCTGATAACGAAGGCGCTTTAAAATATTGGGCATATGACGACTATGACAAGAACTGGTGCTTGAAAAAGCTGACGCTTCCCAGTTTCAACCATTTCAGTAATTCCGTGTCTTTAGCGTGGTCCCAAGATGGCAGTTTGATATTCCACGGTTTTGATGACAAGCTACACATACTGGATTTCGAGGCTTTCAAGAAGTTCGAATCGACTAATGGGGCTGAAAACATTCCCAGCGAATTCACTTTGGATTCTGAGATTCAAGCCATGAAACTGGTGGATGACACCAACTTGGTGGTAGCCACGCGTTTCACATTGAACACAATCAATCTGCTCAAGGGTGCCACAACAAACAGTTTTGACATCTACCCGTTTGTCAATGGCGTCTACAAGAATGGCCATTTGGAAAGATTGATCAGTTGTGACGAGAAGACAGGTCGAATCGCACTGGTTATCAACCAAAAGGTCGAAGAACATCAAGGAGGGCAAATTCCCAGATACAATGCTCGTGTAATAGTATTTGACTCCAGCCTGTCCAACAAAGTCGGTTGCTTTGCTCATACAAACTACATCTCTTGGATTGGTTGGAATTATGATACTGATTTTATCTTCTTGGACATTGATGGTAAATTAGGCGTCGTAGGTACAACCTTTAACGCTGAAATGTTGGAAGGTGTGAATACGGAGGGCAATGCAGACGCTCTTGCAGTCGCTACCGAAGATTTCGGCGGACAACTGCAAAAATTGAGCCAAAGGGAGGCTAGGTATGTGGATGGTGAGGAAGATATTGCATTAGAGGTTATCAACGGGAACAATAACGACAAATTGATTAACATGAACTCATTTGTCGGTATGTTTGAGAATATTCAAAATGTACAAATAGATACCTTTTTTGACTGTGTCATGAAAGTAGTAACGTAAACAGACTATTTAAGAAAGATTCCTGTATAGCACAAAGTGTAAATATGTATAAAGTATATATATCTGTAATTTCTTACTAAATTTTCTATTTTATTTTATTTTATATTATTTTTATTCTATTTTATTTTTTTGTATTTTTTTTCCCTTTTCGCCCTCTCTAAATTTTTCAGTCCGTGCTAAGCTGGAGGCATCAGAATATCCTTGAAGCTTAAGAGGCTAAGAGGCTGCGTCAAGAACTTTCGGGTGCGGAAGATCTTGAGGTAAAGTGCTTCAGAAAGAAAGAAAGAGAGTAACAAGATGAGTTCTCCAGCAATTGTGTCCCTTCTGGATACCGATTTGTATAAGCTCACGATGCAGGCAGCTGTATTTTCAAATTTTCCTGAGGCAGAAGTGGTTTACAAGTACACGAACAGATCTTCGCAATTTGTTTTCAATGAAGCTGCTGTTAATTGGATACGTGAACAATTGCAATTTTTGGGGAAATTGCGGTTCACAACAGACGAAATACAGTACTTGAAAAGAGAGATCCCTTATTTGCCGCAAAATTATTTGGATTACCTAAAGGTTTTCCAATTTAGACCAGAAGAGCAAGTGTCCTTCAAAGCGGAAGAGGTTCGCTCTGTTTGCAATAGCTACAATTTAGACCTTGAAATTAAGGGTAACTGGAGAGACACCATTTTGTATGAAATTCCTGTCCTGTCCATAATCTCTGAGGCTTTCTTTAAATTCGTGGACGTCGACTGGGATTATGAGGGACAAGTAGGCCAGGCCAGGCGTAAGGCTGAAGAACTTTTCAAGAATAAAGTTTCGTTCAGTGAATTTGGCACTAGACGCCGTCGTTCTAGGAAAACGCAAGACTTGGTTATGCAAGGTATATCGCAAGCTGTGAACGAGGATCCTGCACAATATGGCAAGTTATTTTTGGGCACTTCAAACGTGATGTATGCCAAGAAATACAGTGTGAAACCCATAGGTACTGTGGCACATGAATGGGTGATGGGTATTGCTGCGATCACTAAAGACTACCTCCATGCTAACAAAAATGCCATGGATTATTGGATCAACACCTTCGGTCCAGAAAACGCTGGTTTGGCTCTAACTGATACTTTTGGTTCTGACAATTTTTTGGAAGCGTTCAAGCCGCCCTACTCAGACTACTATATTGGTGTCAGACAAGACTCTGGAGATCCCATCGCGTATACGAAGAAAGTTGCTCACCATTGCCACGATATTTTGAAACTACCAAAATTCAGTAAATTCATCTGTTTCTCCGACTCGCTAAACATTGAAAAGGCAATACGCTACTCTCAAATCGCCTTGCAAAATGGCATGAAGCCCACATTCGGCATTGGGACTAACCTAACTAATGACTTCTACAGAAAATCCCAACCAAAGGTCAAAAGTGAACCTCTGAACATCGTCATCAAGTTATTGCAGGTCAATGGTAATCATGCAGTAAAAATTTCTGACAATTTGGGCAAAAATATGGGGGATCCGAAGACAGTTGAAAACGTCAAGAAGGAGCTCGGGTACGTTGAGCATTCTTGGAGTGGTGGCAATGAAGCTCACAGATATACAAACTAGTTCGCTATGGTCGAAAATGTATCTTTACCCGGACAATGAATTTGAAATTTTCAATGTGTGAGAAGGGGTCTGGTCTTAACAGAGTCGCTACCAAGGATCCACTGGCGCAACTTTATTGAAGACACAATTCTTTATTGATACTAATCAATCGGTTTTTTTTGTAGTTTATGTTACTTCACTAATACGTTGTTGTGTTTAGCGCTACTAAAGAGGAGTCAGTCATTTTGTTTGAGACGTTTTGGGTTGAAATCAAGTACTAATAAGAAGGGCATATAAAACAACTGGAAACTAAATAATGTCCAGCACTGCTGCTCTGAATGAATTGGCATTAGTCGAGACGTTGGAACAGGCTAGTAACCCACAGCACACCGGTTCAGAAGTACAGAAATCTGCTGAAAAGCAGTTGGCAGAATGGCAGACACAGCCGGGATTTCATTACACTTTACAATCGATCTATCTAGACCTTTCGAACTCTTTGCAGATAAGGTGGCTTTCCGTGATACAGTTCAAGAACGGAGTGGAGAAATACTGGAGATCCACGAGGTTACATGCTATCGGTAAAGACGAGAAGATCTCGATTAGAAGGCGGCTATTTGATCTCATTGATGAGCAAAACAATCAGCTTTGTGTTCAAAATGCACAGGCAGCAGCTCGGATTGCAAGGCTGGATTTCCCAGTAGAATGGCCGAATTTGTTTGAACAGCTAGAACAACTGTTCGGAGATGAGCAAATAATGAACAGTGCAGTGAAAATATACAACGTTTTAATGCACGTGAATCAGATCATCAAGATCTTGGGGTCTGCTAGAATTGGCCGATGTAAGCCAGCGATGCAGAGTAAAGTGCCATTGATCTTTCCCATGATCGTTAGTATATATTTGAGGTCGTTCAATGCATGGACGGAAAGTTTGAGTGCAGACGAAGATAGCCTTTCCAGCCAACAATTATCCTATTTGTCTTTGAAGGTTCTCAGGAGGATCATCGCAGATGGGTATGAAAGGCCTCAAAAGGATGAATCCGTCTGTGAATTTATGAAGATGACTGTGGCGCATTTTGACCTCCTCGTATCACATCAGGAAAGCTTCAGAAAATCTGATGTTTACGACAAATTTGTTCGGTGTTACGGGAAATTGTATTACAACATCATTACAAATTCACCAGCTAACTTCATTTTATTGCCTTGCTCCACGCAAATATTGATCACATACACACGGTTGCTCTTTGACAGGGCACCTGACGTTTACAAGGAAAATCCTGATACTGGAGACTTTTGGGAACAAACTGCTATAAGAGGGTTTCTAATCTTGAAGAGAGTGGTCAACTTTATTCACAAAAGAGGTGCAGTTGTTCTAAAAGCTAGAAACGACAGGTTTAGCATAGACGCTGCAATGCAGAGAATTTCCAACGAGTTTTTGAACGAGGAACTGGTAACTAGGCTTTTGGATACCTTGATGATTTGGTATTTGAAATTGCGTCCCTCTGAATTAGAAAGCTGGTTCATGGATCCAGAAGAATGGATCAATGAGCAGTTATCTTCAAGTTATGAATATCAGATAAGAGCCTGTGCAGAAAATTTTTTCCAGGATATGATCAATTCTTTTTCTGAGCTGCTAGTTCCCTATTTGTTAAGAAAAATTGAAACCGATGCTGCCAACTTGCCCAATTCTTTGGAAGGTTTCTTGAGCAAAGATGCCATATATGCTAGTTTCCAGCTGAGTGCAGCGGCAATCGGCGAGATGGTAGATTTTGACAGGTTACTGGCACAGGTGTTTCTACCCGAGGCTACCTCTAGTTCTGCTACAGAAAATGAGGCCAAAGTGGTCAGACGGAGAGTCTGTTTGATTATTGATGAGTGGTCCACCGTCAAATGTTCAGAAGAAAGTAAAAAACTGTGCTACGAATATTTCACAGTCCTATTGGACAAGGAAAATGATACCGTTGTCCTGTTAACGTGTGTGCAAGCCTTGAGAACCATGATTGACGATTGGAATTTTGATAAGAAATCTTTTCAACCATACCTGAACGGTGTAGTCACTCTTTTGCTCAGAAAAGTGCTACCAGCTGTCGCATTGACCGAAACGAGGCTCTACATTTTGAACACCATGAGTGATATTATTATCCAAACAAAACCTTTGATCAGTCGGGATTTGTTGATAGAAATTTTACAAATAGTTCCGGACTTGTGGCAAGTTTCAACTAACAACGTGTCGGAGTATATTTTGTCCAATGGCTTGTTAAGATTAATCAAGAATTTGACCAGTTCATTGGGTTCTCATTCGCATTTAACGTGGTCAATTTCCTTACCCATTGTGGCACAATCGTGCAATCCCTCCTCTCCGATATATCAGCTTGTGAGTGAGGATGGATACGAATTATGGGGTGCTCTACTTCAAAATTTCTCCTCCCCAGAAGCGAATTTTGATTCAGAGTTTATTCAGCTGCTACCGTGTTTGGAGTTTGGTGTGGATTCTCACACGGAAATCTTACCCACATTACTGGAAATTGTTAAGAGTTATTCCTTGATTTTAAGCAGCCAGGAATTTTTCTCCAATTTCGTATTCTCTAAAATTTTTAGTCAACTCTCCCAATACTTTTTGAAACTTAGAGACGATGCCTTTGAGTTAACTTTAGAAATTTGGGAAATTCTGACTTTATTCAATTCAACTGATTCTGAAAGGCCATTGCTAGAGAATTTTCACACTGATGGCGTCTTCAAAGCAATATTTGATAGCATTTTTAAAGAGGAACCATTATCCAGTTACCAATGTGCTCAGGTAATAGAAATTGTGGCGAGGGTGGCATATGTAAACCCCCAGGCTTTGACAGACTTTATTTCGACATATCGTCAAGGATTGCCGTCATATGCTGAAAATCAAGAATTACCCATCGCCGAAAGAAAGCTTGTTTCAAGAGATATGCAAGTCGAAGATATTGTCAATAAGTTACTTTCCATATGGATCTTCTGCTTTAAAGATATTTTTGATCCTAAAATGAAAAAGGTTCATATTCTAGGCATTTCAAGTTTACTAAGAACTGGATTGTATACTGTCTTGTCCGAGTTCCAACTTATTGTTTCAATGTGGGTTGAGATGCTGGAGGAGATCAACGAAACCAATAATGGGGACTGTGAAAAATATCATCTGAACGACATCGTCGCAGAACATTCTGTTGAATTCCCATTGACACCTGAGCAGATCAGGTTCCATGAGCTATGTAAAAACAACGACCCCGCTCACAACATAGGTCTGAAAGCATTCATCACTCAAACCTTGCAATTTTTGGAGAATCAGATGGGGGATCACTATCAGGAGCTGCTTAACTCTGTAAATGAGCGTTTAATGGAGAGTTTACAACTCTTCTTGGGAATATCCCCCGCAGAAAAATAAACGACCAAACAAAAGTGCACCCTTTGCTGAACTTTAAACCGCTCCGTTTATTAACAAACAGAAATTGTATATAGTTAAGGAAAGAAACTCCTAAAACAGACAAGATGGTTTCTGTAGAAAATCAGCATCATCTCGGCAAATGCAAAGGAACTATAAAAATTAAAGTTCCAACAATTTACACAAAAGAGAACTTTATATGCAGTGAAACTACTTTTTTTCCTTATAATTTTTTACTTCCTTTTTCCTTTTTGCCATGGGCTTTTTAAATATGTTTATATTTTTGGTACCTTTATCTGCTCCAGAATGGAGTATCAGGCAGATCGTTTCACTTGAGCAGATGCCCGCCTCTTTTGAAACGCGAAGAACTCCAAAATGGATTCATAGCAGGTAATGTACTGAGTCAAATTTTGGACCATAGATATTCTCTGCTTTCTTAATTCGTTCACCGTGATGAAAATTAGATCTTGGGGCATATTCCAAACGTCGATGCTGTTTCTGGTATTTGTAGGTTTCATGAGGACGTTTAAAATGAAATCCAAGGTGATGAAAACACCCGTTCTACCACAGCCTGCAGAACAGTGTACCAGAAGTGGGGACTGTCTCATAGGGCCGGAGGTATCTGTTTTGTTTTGTTCTTGTAATTTTTTGGCCCATGCTTCGTTGCTGTATTTTTCGGTGTCTTGACAATCCCCATTTCTCAAATCCGACAAGAGCTCCGAAGGGCTATTTAAGAGCATGTTTTTGATCCGGCAAAGGCTCACAATATCTTCCATGACAATACCGCAAGAATCTAACCATTTCGTGTATTGCAATTGGAAAACCGTAGTCTTCTTGGGTTCACTAGCTTCGCCCCTGTTTTTGTGAAATTTGAACACTCTCAAGATGCAACCTTCGACATTGCACGCATTTTCAAATGTTTCGACAATATCGATTGTGTACTTCCTGTGAGAATTGCTGTTGTTCCAATAAATATCCCATTTCCTCATATAAAGCTCGTCTGTAGAGTTCAACGAAATGATAACTTTGACTTGGTTCGTTGAGACGACTTTCCAAAAATCGTCAATAGTGGAAGGTAAGGGAGCCTGTGTGGCTATGTAGTTGTAATCTGCGTTGATTTGAGGGATCTTGAGGTAGTTGGCGTTGAAATAGTCGTTGAATTTCTCCCGGGGTACATCTGTTTTTTTATCCTCTTCCTTTTCCCTCTGAGGTCCAGTTATACCCTGATTGAAGTAAGAAAGGGAGGAGCTCCTCCTCTTGCGGGTGTTACTGCCAGGGGTTCTCTCGGCATCAGTTCCATGACCGGCGGGAACCTTGACAGTGATGCTATTGTAAGAATTTTTGTTATTCGTATTAGGATTGTTATTATTGATGCCATTACCGATGCTGTTACTGCTGTTGTTCTGCTGGGTGAACGGCGTGCCACCGCTGGTGCCATTAATGGGCGAGGCTTGCAATTTGACCCTTGAATGCTCGTAAGGTAAAATGTTGGAATACCTATTTTTTGTGAAGGCCTGGATTCCTTGGGACATCTCGTAGCTGTCCATGGGGGTCAACATGGAATCGCTACTATCCGTGTCGACATGTGGTGACAAATGGTTACTGTCGACTTTTGTTAGCATATTTGATGGTGGAGGTATGCACACTTTCAAGTCGGAGAACGGCTCCACAGGTGATGCAGTTGTAGAGGCAGAAGTTGAAGGGCTGGCGGTCTGTTTAGACGAGGACAATTTTTTCTGCTTTCTGAACTCCTTTTGCAAATTTGACAACGAGTAAATTTTGTGGTATGATGCAGAATCTTGTAAATTGCGTTGGTCGTGGTTTAGTTCAGTAGTGAGGCCCTTTTCCAGTCTTTTCAACTCCAAATCCTCCAGGTATTCGAAGTTCGACAACAGCTTCTGCAAGATGGAATCCGCGTTATCTCTGTTAGAGAATGGTTTCAACCAAACGGGAAGACACTCGTCGTAGCTGTCAAGCTCCTGTGGTATGTGGAACTTGAAAAACTTCTTTAGAGAATTGGGGGAATAGTGCACAGTGTCCTTCTTTATCGACTGGATAAACATTTTATCCGTAGACTTGGGCAGAATCTTTATACTTAAATTGAGCTTCCTGGGTGGGCACTCCATGGGAGAACCTTTATTGTTGCTGGTGACGGTACTGCTGCTGCTGTTGCTGCTGTTGCTGCCGCCGTTGCTGCTGTTTTTGAACGCAGTGAATCCGCCGCCGCCGCCACCCGAATCCTTCGGCGAATCCAGTCCCCTGCCCACGTCTTTATCCATCTTCTCTAAAATGTATAGTTGAACGTGCTTCTTCCCCAACTGGCCGTGTAGAAAGGCTCTGAATTTTTTGATCAAAAAATAAGTGGGAAGTCCACAGCTAGAGATCTTACTCGAACCATCGAAGAATAAAAACGTACTGCAATTCTCTATCAAATTTATCAGCTTCAACCTTTTCGAATCATCTATCACCGTCTGCAAGAGCTTGTCGAAATCAAACTTGGGTCTCTTCACCAGAGTACTCGGCAACGACAGATGGATCCTGTACACGTCACTATTCAAACTGGCGTAGTTTTCCTCGTTGACATCCTCCGGCTTCGCCGCCTGCTTGGCTGCCGCAGATGACAAAAGAAACCCGTTTGTGGTCAGGTCAAAGATCAGGATCGTCTTCTCAGCGAAATGTGGGCTCACCTTCACCTCGTTGACATTATAACAACTCTCCAATTCATCAATGTGATGTTCTTTGGAGGATAGCAAATCTACATTCTCTTTCCCCCTGGCAGCGCGAAACGGGAACGGGCTCCCCATGATTCCCTCTCGAGGGGCTATCAGAGGAACACCACCACCGTTGGTGACTTTGCTAGGGATTGCAGTCCTTAGGACGTTGTTGGCAGAGTAAATATTGATCGGATTCACATTCCTACTCTCCATAATCTGGGTGCTAGTACTTGTTCCACGGCCACCGTTACTGTTACTGTGGCCATTGCCTATACTATTAGCATTAGTATCTGCCATCCTTTGACGATCGCAAGCCACCCCTGCCATAAAATAATATTCCTTGCTGTTTTCTTCCCTCTTCCCTTCTTCGCGAGCTTGTAGATGGTAAGAGTTATTCTTGTCAAAATTCACCACCACTAAATCAGTCCGCAGCACGAATGACGAAGCCAAGTAAGAAAGAAAGAAAAAACTAATACTAATAACAATGATAATAATAATAATGTTAATAATACAAGGACATAAATGAAGGGAAAGAGGGTCAAGAAAGTGTTAAAAATACATTTAATCTCATAAAACAGCTAATGAGAAAGCTGGATCTTAGGGAGTAGAGTTCCTTGATCTGCGATATTTAGAAAAGGCGCGTTCTCCCCTTCAAAATCTTTTTTTTTTCGCCTTTTGTACTATAAGGTTACTTCTATATTAATTCTAAAGGAAGGGAAAAAAAAAAGATCTTTATCCGGGTAACTGATACCCGGCATTAAAATCTTCTGTTAATGCCTCTCGGGAAATTATACTGTTTGGGGTTTATTGCGTATTCCGAGGACGCATGGAACATTCCCTGCATGACATTCTGGAAGCCTCGGCACGCGTGCGTTGGAGACGCGTAAATTGATTCTTCATTCACGCGTCGCACTGCGCAAAAAAAATTTTCAAGATAGGTTTCACAAAAGTTCCAATACGGACATAAAAGTGTTATGGATATGTCTATCTTGTCTACCTTGTCTACAAAGTTACTGTGAGCACCTAAGCAACCTCCCCCACTAAGGATGGCAGAACTCACAAGAGAGTTCTTTGATAGGCCAGAGAACGATGACACGCTTCAGAACATAAGGAGGCAGTACTTGGACTCCAAACGTAACTTGCAGGACCTGATGACGAAGCAGAGCGAGGACGAGACCAAGATACGAAAGGAGTTTTTGAGTCCCTTGAAAGCACCGAAGCCCGAAGGCAAACCGACCGGTTCAGAAAATCTTATAATGATGAACGAAATCAGGTCTCTGAGAGGCCTTATCTACGAGCAGCAGGCGCAGATTCGTCGGTTGCAGGCCGATGTGCAGTCCCGTAAAAGTGCAGAGTTTGAGCTGCAGCGAGGCTTCGCGCAGTTGCAGTCGCAGGTTCGAGTCCTGGAGGCGGACGTGGCCACCATGGGCAGAAACCAGAGGGCAGGTTCACCGCCGCTTGCGCCAACGATACACTATCCTGACTATCGCGGTGTGTTGGATTCCCCCACTGCAGACGATAACACTACCAGGCTCATCAGGATCTCGGGGCCAAGAAAATAATGCCAAATGGGGGGTACTCATGTATATGCCCGACGTCGCTCGGCATTTTCCCGAACTTTGAGATGCAGTGGTGGTTGCTACGACGCTATCACCAGCGGTGTCTGCTGGGCAACGAGGTCTCCTATGGAGAATAGAGTGCTGCCGCGAATGATAGATATATAGATGGGCAGCGTAACCTGATTTGTGGACTTTTGGGGATGGAGAGACGGACAAACGGTCTGTTAGCAGGGAATGTCCGCCACATCAGCTCTGGGGCCCGAGAAAGAGGTGGGGAATGGCGTTGAGGTTGTCACTTCTATTCTCTCGAGTGATGAGAGACAGCTAGTGGAAAACGAGCATAACTTGGAGTTGGAGAGGCCGGCAACGTCCGCTTGGGCCAAATTTTTGAAAAAATTGGAAGTTCCGCACGGTGACAGACCCATCTCAGTGTTGAGAAACCCTGATCTGGAACCGATCCGCGACGCTGAAAGGACTTGGGGGTTTTGGTCGTATTTTGCCTTTTGGGGGTTGCCCAATTTTGGTGCACCTTCACTCTCGTTTGGATCGGCGATTTTGTCCCTTGGGCTCAACATCAAGCAGGCTATCGGGTCTCTAGTCATATCTAACGTGATCATTGCGCTGTTCACGATTGCCAATTCGAACCCCGGTATTAAGTACCACATCGGATACACGATTGATCAGAGAATGATATTCGGCATCTACGGTTCGTTCTTCGGTATCATTGTGCGTGTGGGACTTTCTGTGGTGCAGTACGCCTCGGCCGCTTGGCTCGGCGGTCTCTACATGAACATGATCTTTAGTGCGTTTTCTAAAAACTATTTTTACATGAAGAACACTTTCCCAGAATCCGTCCCCATGACCAGGAGAGACTGCATCGGATTTCTGTGTTTCCAGGTGATTCAAATTCCGTTAGCTTGGTTGAAGCCGCGTCACATAAACATCCCATCTATGGCCACATGCTGCATGTCCGGTTTGGCCGTGATAGGCATGTTGGCCTATTTAGTGAATAAGAACGGCGGTCCAGGACCATTGTGGTACGAGAAGGTCACTCTGTCCCCATCTCAACGTAGTTGGATGTGGATTTACTCCATCGTCATTTGGTATTCCGGTGTCTCAGCCGCGGTGGTGAACCAATCGGATTTTTCCAGGTTTGCGAGAAATGAATGGTCTTGTTACTCCGGTATGTTGTTGGGTATCGTACTCCCGGGTACGTTTGTACCGTTTGCGGGAATGCTATATGCGTCAGCTTGTGAGAAGATGTATGGTGAGGCCTATTGGAGGCCGGACCAAATTGTCAGCCAGTGGTTCCAAGAGGATTATAACGCCAAGGCTCGTGCGGCCTCTTTCTTCATCGGGCTGGCGTTTGCCTCATGCCAGGTGTTTGGGAACATGACGCAAAATGGTTATCCCTGTGGCATGGATTTGGCTGGCATTTTCCCAAAATACATTAACATCGCCAGAGGTACGCTCTCCATGCAGCTACTCTCCTGGGTCGTACAACCTTGGGTATTTTACAACACTACAAGCGAATTTTTGAACGCAACCAGTTCGTTCGGTATGTTCACAACACCGATCGTCGCCATAAATGTAATCGAATTTTACTGGTACCGTAAACAAAAGATCCCCTTGTTGGATTTCTTTTCGTTGTCACCCAAGGGTGCCTATTGGTATTACCATGGTTTCAATCTGAGACCCTTCATCCCAGTTTTGGTATCTGTGGCCTTGTGTATTCCTGGTCTTTACTATTCAGTGAACGCCAACGTAAAGCCCAATGCTGGAATCAACCAATACTATTACGGTTACATGTTTTTCATACCGTTGACGAGCGTGGGGCTCTATATGGTGATCTGTTATTTCTTCCCCGACAAGCACGAGAGGAGATCGCAAACAGATCCAATAGATTTCTTTGATTGCTTCAATGAGAAAGAAAGGGAAAGGATGGGTATGCTGCCTTATACGGACGCAGGTGACATATTTGACATTTTGGACGCTGAAGACAGGGATCAAAGTTCCGATGGCAACTCTATAGAAATGGTTAAACAAATGGACAAGGTCGGTGCTTAATTTTAATTTTATTGTAAAGATGTATACGATAACCAGTTTTTCCTGGGCAATTTTAACTTTTGAACAAAGGCAACTAACTAATACTGTCTGCGTTTTTCAAATTTTAATTTGAAACTTATTTCATCTGAGTCACCATGGTAGATGGGGGCCTGCCTCATTCCGTGTGGGCGCGAACCTGCACCCCATTGAGAAGACCCTCCAAAGGTCAAGTAACCACCTTTGGACTCATCATATCCAAATTGTGCTGCTCCCTGTGTACCCTTATTGCACTGCAATGCACCATCGTTGTTGAATCCACAGAAGCCGCCTCTTGATCTTAGATAATATTCTCCAAAAGGGTTATCCAACAAGGAAAAAGTTGCTGGAGTTCCTTTAGTCATCCAATGGCCATTTTTGACTAAGAATCCACTTTCACCGCTCAGTTTGACATATCCTGACAACAGTGGTCTTTTACTGGGGACATGATAACCCTTTGGTAGAAACCTGACACCGTTTTCGGGACAATTTGAACGGTGACCACCTAGTGCAGGGATGGGCACAAATTCTTCCCCCAATAGCGAACCTTTCAATGCATGATAATACCACACTTCGTTAATTGCTTGATTGCGGTCGCAGGCCAGGTGAACTTCAAGCCCATGAAACCCTTCATTTAAGGCATCTTCAATTTCTTTTCTCGTATAGACTTTCTCAGTGCTGGGAACAATGCCCTGTGCAGCTAAAATTTCTGAGGTATTCAATTTTTTGTAAAGGTTGTAAGCAACTCTGAAGTAGTCATAAACAGATTGCTTCTGGAAATCAACCGTTTTATCTTCAGTTTTGGAGTCATCCCAACGGGAATAACAATCTGGCCTAATTGTTTTGACGCACGTACCATGTTTGTTATATTCGTGAATCCACAAAGACTCATCATTACCCCTTAATCCTTTCCAATAGCGATGCAAAAATTCCAAAAGGTCTTTTCCACTATATTCCAAACCATGTTCGTCGCCATTGAACTGATCAGAATTTAATAAAGTGCTCACATCTCTGATGGTAGAACTGGAGTCGCAAAACTGTTGATACCCCCCATCACAGTTATCTGGCCATAATCCATGAATGGTAAAAGAATTTAACGGACCCAATTCTCTCTCCAATTGCCCCTTGTCAAGGTCTGGAGCAGATGGATCATAGTCCCAAAACTGGGTCTGAAGAAAGATACCACCTGGATACTCAAAACAACATGAGTCAGCAACGGTGCTATGGTTCTGGCAGCTCAGGGGTAAAGTGATTGGGCAGTGGGGAGCAAACGGAGAATCATCTCGTAAACTGCCGAAGAGCTCTGCAGCAGGATGTAATATAGACCAAAAATCTTGTAAATACATAAGAGAGCTCTAGTGTGGAGATTTGTAGAAGTGAAGACCTCGGAATTCCTTACCGAGTCTTACTGGAGGTTCAGTTTAAGTTCATGAGATTTTATAATTCATGACCCTTCAAACGTGCTTCATGACTACAAGACGCACGGCGCTACTTGACGACACATTTCTGCTCGATGAGAACAAAAATAGATAATAACGATTGGTAAAGCAGTGACGTACTTTTTAATATTTTTGCTTGATTTAAGCACTTGAACTGAGTAATAGTTCATGTTTTTTCCATATGGTTACGGAAACCTTCCCTCTAGTTACGGAAAGTTTATGGTATTTAGCTTCCGATAGTTAACGTAAAGGGAATTGAAAATCGAAAAGCTAATGAATATGTGCAAGCAAATATTCGAAGAAGATACTTTATGGAAGGTTAAATATTATCTTATATCAAAGCCTTAAAAATATTACTTAATAGAAGTATTAACAAAATGTTACAAAAATGAAATTTTGCTAAAAGTAATAGCACTTATAATTAGAATGTTAGTACATTTAATTGAGTTCGTCAATTTTTATTCTTTCTTGTAGCGACATTTAACACATTGTAAAAATGTAGAAAGTGGCTATCATATTTTGATTATGTTGAATAACTTCAGATACAAAAAGCTTTTATCACCCACTCTGCTGCTATATTTAATAAAATAATTTTACTGCATGTGTACGAATGATGTATAACCATCTTATAGAGGAAAACACAGTAGTAAAAACCATGAAACTACTGGAGTGTCCTACAATGACACTATGAATGGAAATATCTAAAGCATTCCACGGAACTGATGTAACTGACGTAGCAACCTCCAAAATGGATTATTGTGTCGCCATGCTGCAGATGACGAAGATGGCGAAGGGCTTTCACGAATCCAAGTGTCGTTCCTTGTGGAGTTGAACACAATAGTCCCATTGGGAGTAACACTTAAACGTCGAATGTCTGGAATGAAATTTTTTTCTAAACGCACAGGCATCATTTCTCTTTTCCAAATGGAGGACGACAAAGGATCCTTACGTGGGATGTTTGCCCCGGAGGCAGTCCAGCCGGGTACGTTAGGGACCATGTCGCAGTACCATTCAAGAATATCTTGATTAAAATCAGCACCAGGTGCACTCCCATAGGCATAAGTAATTTTTTTTCCCCGTTTCACACAGTTGGCCATTGCAGTCACAAATTGGTTTTGGAAAGGTACCACATGCATCTGTTGGACTTGAGCTGTAAATGCACCTTTTTCTATCATGTCTGGTGCATTTTCCCAATCAATGGGGCCACCAGCCCATTCAATGGTTCCAGGATGGTTACTCTCACCTCCACCAGGCCAAAGTGCTACTTCCAATCTCATAGGCGTATGAGGATACTTGTATTTTTGCAATGTGTTATCCCAAGTTTCAGCTTTGTGGATCGTTCTGGAAACTTTACCATCAACTATCCACTGTATTCTTTCTTCGTTCCAATCGATCTCGTAGTCGTGGTAATTTTCCCAAGAGTCTGAAGAAAGAGGAATCCGTTTCATTTTGGTATAATCTAGTTCTCCTTTGGCATAGTAATTGGTTTGTACTTCATCCCTTTGACTGCCTAAAATCTCGTAATCGATCTCATCGCCCACAGCAGATATTAAAACCATGGCAGTAATTACACCTCTTGACCGCCCAGTTTTCATGCGAATGCTGGCCCTGCCATACAAGAATGATTGAGATTCAGCGATGAGGCTTCCCGTGGATCTGCGGGGCATAGATAGGATAATATTTCCAGACGGACCATCTACGCTAACGGGGCCACTGTAGACAAAATTGTAATTTTGAAGCATCCTTTCTGCTTCGCGCCTATCCTTAGTTACCAAATAATCGGTGAAAGGCGTCATACCACTATTTTGTAGCTCCTTCTCAAGGAGAACGTTTGAAGGTCCCGACCCTTTATTTGGTTGAGCGATCAAATGAACGCTGGCTGGCGGTACTAAGGCAGGCATTGGGGCACAGCTCAACTTGTCGAATGAATACCTGGGGTTACATCCGCCAAGACAAACGGGCCCGGCACCACACTCGCCATATGGAGAACAACAGGGCCATTCTGAGGGACATTGAGTTTTCTCAAAACATTTTATAGGTGTAGCGGGTTTGTAAAGTTCTCCGCTACATCCACCGAGCAGCAAGGAAGTTGTAAACCATGTCCAAAATGCAAAAGGAAGCATCCTTGAAATTCAACAATGTAAACCAGGATCTAAGCTCTTTTGCACGAAGTTTTTGCAACAAATGCAGATGATACAAAAATTTTATGCTTTATTATTTTTAATATTTTTTCTATTTTTTTTTTCTGTCGCTCTCATACATACTGGCACTTTATAAAACGGTGCAGACTAAACATCGCCCACAAAAACGACGAAGGCACGACCAAAGTTTGATTAGTATATTTTTTTTTGATTTCCAATCCAATAGTGAATATAAGCTAAATTAATTAAATGTGTGGTGTAACTAGTTAACGTTTAGTTATTCACCAATTCTGCCTTGGATTCGTCAAATTTTAGCAATCCATTCTTTTCTTTCAATCTTCCTTGAACCAAGACCAATAGGTAGTAAAGCATGGACAAGACTGGAGTTTGCACTCCTCGATCTCTTGCAATTCTCAATGGATTGCCTAAGATCACTTCCAGTTCCATGAGTTGTCCCTTCTCGTGGTCCACACACATAGAAGGTTTGAACATGATACGTCTTGTGATATCGGTAAAAAAGGTGACAAGTGATTGATCAAGTAAAATACCCTCCGACGCAGCAATCGCCATGATCTCACGCATTGCGGGACCAAAGATATTTTCCCCTGTGCTTTTCTTGTCCACGCCAAATTCAAGGCAACGAGGAACGTCCAAGCTAACTAAAGCGGTGGTAGTATTGATGGCAGCATTGTACAACAGTTTTTTCCACCTCGAATATCGAACGGATGAGTCGAACTCCGCAAAGTTTTTACCCTCATTGTGATACAATTCGACAAATCGCTTGGCAGCCTCCACGGCATTAGAATTATTCTTCTCAAAGGCTCCGACAATCAAGTGGTCCCTGCCCACATGGCTTATGACACCAGGGGAAACCTTGGTGGATCCAATTAATTGGATTCCAGATAATACATTTAAATGGTACTGTTCTTTGTCAAACATTTTCCACACATCCTTCTCGATGTCGATGCCATTTTGAATAAGCAAAACATTTGTTTGACGACCCTTGCTAAGATGGTGGTTGCTCTCTACCAACGGTTTAATCACTTCAGGAACCCTTGAGCAAATAGGTCCATCAGGGATGTTTTTGGTAGTTACCACAATGTAGTCAAAAAACTGTCCACTCTCTGACGCATCGTGGACAGTACGATACACATGGTGAGGTCTGAAGCCTTTCAGTGGCCCGTAGTCACACGAATCGATTTCGTAACCTTGCTTTACGACGAGCTCATAGTCAGACCTAATGGCCAAAGACACATTGCTTAATCCCTTCAGGCAAAGGGAAAGCGCCGCCACTACACCAACACCACCTGCGCCAATCACGATTACTTTGGGTTGTTCAGATTCTCCCATCTTTTGGTTCATCTGCTGCAACCTATCTTTTCTATGAAAGTGAGGTCAAAAATGTTTTAAGTTTGAAAATCTAACGTTTTAAGTCTTTCAAAAAGGACCAAGCGGGACGAACTATCCAGTTGAGAACTTACGCTGTTTCAGCAGTGGCATTCTCAAACGCATCTAAGCTGGCAAGCGATTCTTGAGTTCTCTGCAGATTTTTACTCGTTTTTCAAATACTCTTGTCTCGCCCATGCAATCACTCGGAATCGCTCTCGGCGTGCTGCTGTTTCAAGAGTTCAGTCCACTTCGCAGTTAGCTCCCTGATAGCCTGCGGGTCCAAACTGGCGTCGACTACGTCTTTGGGGACTTGATTTTCCGAGTGTTCCTTAGTCGCGAACCTGCTGGCATTGTTCGTGGAGACTACACGGATTTCGTAGTCCTCAGTATTGAGATTGATCAATTCATTCCATGAAAAGAGCAGGGAATCTGTCTTTCTCGCAAATGGGTTGATATCGATAAGGTATAATTTGTCAAAGGGCCGGGGCACGTAGACATCAATCACAAAGCTTTCATCTGGGAACTGTGGTACCACCACATCCTCTACGAATTCGTCAAACAAATCCTTGAGTTTCTCAGCTAGCGGAGGTAGATAATCGTAGTAATTTAGATCCCTTTGCGATGCGCCAATGATCTTTTCATTTTTGACGAAGATTCGAAACTCTAACGCTGGATTAAGGGCAAACCACTGCCTAAGCACCAGTTCAAACTCACTATTTAGTTCCTGTCCAACTTCTAGATCGTGCATGATGTAGTTTGATGCGTTTAGCAGAAGGTAGACTTCGTTGACCTCGGTACATTTTGTAGTGTTGTTGGGCAGCATCCAGACGGCATCCCTTGGGGAAGACCAGTTCAACTTCGGTGTCACCGGTCCCAATTCTTTGATAATCTCTTTGATTTGCTGGTGCAGTTCTGGGAAGTGCTGAAGAGGGCGTATTTCATCTCGCTCATGTTTCCCTTGGTATTCTCCATCGCTGTGGTCGCTTCCAATATCAATCGCCGGATCGCTGGTATATACAGAGGTTTCCTCATCTGCAGAAGGTAGATTGATGCCATCTTGCTCTAAATAACAGATAAACTCACTTGGCAGAGGCTTTATTATCCTAGACTGGGGTACGTACCTTTTGAACTTCGGATACCACTTGGAGAAGACGCAATTTTCTACTTGTTCATTGGAACAAGGTAATTCTGATAGGGCAGCATAATTTGAAGTCATTTAAACCCTTCGGAATGATCTTCAGCACTTCTTGTGAGCCTGTGAAGTAGTGATATGGATATTTGCTAGTAACTAAATCGCTTAGTACGTTCTCATCGCTTCAATGTCGAAAAGGTGGCAAAATGAAAAATTTGAGTCAACAAGGTCCAATATTCATCTTCTCAAAGGACATAATAGAGCCAATTGTAGATTAATAACGGTTTCTATAAGTGAAATGGTGGCCAAGGTTCCATCTAATGCAACTTTCCGTGATAAGGAGAAGCCCCAGGAGGTGCGGAAGGCTAATATAATTGCTGCCCGCGCTGTGTCGGATGCCATCAGAACTTCTTTGGGTCCCAAAGGTATGGACAAGATGATCAAGACTGCTCGGGGTGAAATTATTATTTCCAATGATGGACATACGATTCTGAAACAAATGGCAATTTTGCATCCCGTCGCCAAGATGCTCGTGGAGGTTTCTGCCGCTCAGGACGCGGAGGCGGGTGACGGGACTACATCTGTAGTCATCCTTACTGGCGCTCTGTTGGGTGCTGCAGAGCGACTACTGAACAAAGGGATCCATCCCACGATCATAGCTGAATCTTTTCAGAAGGCTGCCAGGAGGTCAGTGGACATTTTACTCGAGATGTCCCACAAAATCTCTTTAGATGACAAGGACGATTTGGTTCGTGCTGCATCCACTTCGCTAAGTTCCAAGATTGTTTCCCAGTTTTCGAGCTTTCTAGCACCACTGGCAGTGAATTCGGTTTTGAAAATATCCAACAAGGACTCCAAGAGCGTGGATCTGAATGACATCCGTTTGATCAAAAAGATTGGTGGGACCATCGATGATACAGAGACCGTGGACGGTGTGGTCTTGACGCAAAATGTGGTTAAGACTGCTGGTGGTCCCACGAGGATGGAGAAGGCTCGTGTTGGTTTGGTTCAGTTCCAAATTTCACCACCAAAACCAGATACAGAGAATAATATTGTAGTCAGTGACTACAGACAGATGGACAAGATTTTGAAAGAGGAGAGATCGTACCTTTTGAACATATGCAAGAAAATTAAGAAAGCCAAATGTAACGTACTGTTGATACAGAAATCGATCCTGAGGGATGCCGTCAACGAGTTGGCACTGCATTTTTTGGCTAAGCTGGGTATCATGGTTATAAAGGATGTTGATAGGGAGGAAATTGAGTTTTTGTCTAAAAGTTTGGGTTGCAAGCCCATCTCCGACATCGAGCTGTTTTCTGAAGATCGTTTGGGTACCGTAGATCTGGTGGAAGAAGTCGAAAGTGATGGTTCTCGTATTGTGAAATTGACTGGTGTCAGAGGTCCGAATGCGAAGCCTACCGTTTCCGTCATCATTCGTGGTGCGAACCAGATGATTCTGGATGAGACTGAGCGTTCCTTACACGATGCCCTCTGTGTGGTTCGCTGCCTTGTTAAGGAAAGGGGCCTAATCGCTGGTGGTGGTGCTCCAGAAATTGAGATCTCGCGAAGATTGAATAAGGAATCTCGTTCCATGGAGGGCGTGGAGGCTTACATCTGGCAGGAATTTGCTCAAGCACTAGAAGTAATCCCCACGACACTAGCCGAAAATGCAGGTCTCAACAGTATTAAAGTGGTCACCGAGCTGCGTTCTCGCCACGAGGCTGGGGAACTCAACGAGGGTATATCAGTGAGACGTTCTGGTACTGCCAATACCTACGATGAGCACATTCTACAACCGGTTCTTGTAAGCACAAGTTCCATAACATTGGCTTCTGAATGTGTAAAGTCGATTCTACGTATTGATGACATTACTTTCAGTCGTTAAATATAAATCAATATAATGCACCATTTTTTCCTTGGAATCTATATACAAGCTCATCTCTTTATAAAATCCTGACAGCATTCTTGCTGAATAAATAAGAGGCGCCGCTGAGGACAGTTGTAGTCCCCACCAGGTAACCAAGCCAAGTGAAAACTTTGCTAAGAGTTTCATGAATGTCCGTTTTTTCTTCTTCCTCATCTCGTTCGTTCAATTCTCCTAGCATCAGAAGCAGAACGCCAGATCCGAGGTATACCATTTGTAAGAAAGTGTTGTATTTGGAAACTTGGGTAGGCTTTACTTCGGCGCTGGGAAAATGAAAAATATCCCAAAATGAATTCCAAGTTACTCTGTTGTATACGTGCTTCATCGATGCATAGCGTATAAACAGAGCGCTGATCCCCAAGAGCATGTCTCTACCCAAAATCAGGCCAGCGATGGACATGGGGATAATTTGTGGTCCTGGTGCGGCTGCTAGAGATATTGTGGTAACAATCATGAGCAATTTGTCCGCTATGGGATCTAATATCGTGCCCGCTACAGATTTCATTTGCCATTTCCTCGCTACAAATCCATCTAGAAAGTCTGTCATACAGGAATAGGCAAACAGAGATAATGCTGGAGTTAACTCGTTCATCATAATGTAATATCCAATAAAGGGTGTACACGCTATTCTTGATATCGTTAAGACGTTGGGCACGGTGAAAATATTGGTGTTAATGGGTTCTCTGCGACTCGATGAAAACCTTATCGAACGAAGCATTGAGCGGCTCACAAGAGGACGCAATTTAAGGTATTGGGATGGATTCAACATATGAACACTCCTAGCGTAGAGCGACAACATCTTTGATTTTTGCAAAAGGCAAGCTGCCAAGATTCAGAAACTCCAAATATCATTAGAACACTTGGTTTTTCATTATTTTCGCTTGGCAACATGAAAAAATCTCAATCCAACGATTTAAGTTTAATTAGTCAGTTCAGCCCCATGTTGAACCGTTAAAGGTACTCCTAGTCATTGGAGAATATTTGGTTAGTCGAATAAGTCATTTAAGCGTGACTCAAGCTTTCGTTCGGTTTTTGGGTTGGACTAAGAGCTCATTCCAACAAGAATTGGTCGGATTAGTTTAATTGGCTCGAAAGTCAAGAGCCATAACTTAAAAACTGGTGATATATAAACGCACCATTTTTCGAGTTTTCAAGAGATTCGTTACTCATTCTACTGTTCAGGGATCGATGAACGTTTTAGTCTACAGTGGCCCGGGAACTACCTTAGGGTCTGTGAAGCACGCAATAGAGACCCTTAGAGATTTACTGGAACCTTATTACGCTGTGAGCAGTATTAGTAACAAGGCATTTCTAACTGAGCCTTGGGACACGAAGGCCTCTGCAATTGTGTTTCCAGGTGGCGCAGATTTGCCCTATATTAAGGAATGTCATCCAATTTTTCCAAGGTTGAAGAGATTTCTAAGAAATAGAGGTGGGATATTTGTTGGATTCTGTGCTGGTGCTTATTTTGGTAGTGGTCGTGTCGAGTTTGCCCAGGGAAATCCTTCTTTGGAGGTTACTGGTAATAGAGATTTGCAATTTTTCCCCGGAGTTGCTAGAGGCCCGGCATATGGCGCTTTCCAGTACAATAGTGAAAAGGGTGCCAAGGCGGTGAAACTACGTTTGCAAGATGGATCCGAGTTCCGTACTTATTTCAATGGTGGGGCGCTTTTTGTAGATGCCGATGCTTATGATAATGTAGAAGTACTAGCACGCTTTGCAGAAGAACCCAGTGTAGCCTATTACGATTCCTGTGAGAAGACTAGGGAAAATGGTCCTGCAGCCGTATTGCTATGTTCCGTGGGCAAGGGTAAAGCTTTGTTAATGGGGCCTCACCCAGAATTTATACCACGCCTTTTGCACAAGACTGAAGACGCTGAATTCTTGAAAAATGTTGTGGAGGTATTATGCGAGTACGAAAACCAGAGAATTCAATTTTTGAGAGATAGTTTCACCAAGGCTGGATTCAATTGTAATAATGATTTTACATTTGTCAGAGCTCCCAATTTGACACCTTTATTAGTATCTGCTGCACCAGGAAAGCAACAACTGGTGCGCCAATTCGAAAAAACATTGATCGAAGCGGTCCCACATAAGACAGAGTTTGTTGAACACACTGAGATTCAAGCCGATCAAGATAAATTCCAAATTTATGATGGATACAGTGAACATTATGAAACGGCTGCTGGAATGCTGCGCCATGAGGAGCCGGAAGAAGCTACAAAGGTTATCATATTCCCTGGAAGAGATGAAACTTTGCCCCCAATTGGGATAACTACGAATTACGATGTGGCCAAATATTTTAAATATCTGGATCAAAATAACACGATCGGATCCCTTTTAATGTATGGTGAAGTTGTCACCTCCACAAGTACTTTATTGGAACGAAACAAGACTCTACTGCGTAGCATTCCTCCAAGCACGTTGCTGCATGTGGGGACCATCCAGGTCTCGGGACGTGGTAGAGGTGGCAACGTTTGGGTGAATCCCAAGGGTGTTTCTGCCCTAACAGTGGCTGTTAATTTGCCCCTGTATTCACCCATCACTAAGAGAAAAATTAGCGTGGTATTTGTGCAGTACCTAGCCATGTTAGCATATTGCAATGCGATCGCTTCCTATGGTCCAGGTTATGAAGATTTGCCAATAAGAATCAAATGGCCCAACGATTTGTATGCCTTGAATCCAAAGTACTACCATAAGAACAGTATGAAACTATTGGGTAGAGGATCAGATAAATTTTTGGTACCTTTATCGGAAATTGACCCGGCTTATGTCAAAATTGCTGGTATATTGGTAAACACCCAATTCGTGACTGACCAATACTTAGTTTTGTTGGGCTGCGGGTTGAATATTGGCCATGACGGGCCTACTACTTCTTTGAACTCTTGGATCGATATAATAAACCAAGAACGTGAGGCTGTCCGTTTGGATTCTTTGAAGCACATAGAAGTTGAGAAATTACATGCACTTTATATGAATCATCTACAATATGCGCTTGAAAAGTTTGTGGATCAGGGTGCCGGTTCAGTATTACCCGAATACTATAGCCTGTGGCTTCACAGCAACCAAATCGTCACATTGAAAGATCATAACGATATAAAAGCGAAGATTGTCGGAATTACTGACGACTATGGCCTCTTGATCGCCAAGGAATTGGTTTCAGGAAGTAATTCCGAATTCACTGGATCCACATACCATTTACAACCGGACGGTAATTCTCTTGATGTTTTTAAAGGATTAATTTCCAAGAAGGCATCTTAATGTGTAATAATAAAGTTACTATATCATTATTATTTTTATTTATTACATAAAAAATCCTCATGTTAAACCTTGACTTTTAAAAGCATGAGCTAGTCGTGCGCCAAAAAAACAACAAAAATTGAATAAATCTGCAGTAGTTATTATTATTGTCCTCCCTTCTTCTCTTCATCGCTCTCTTTGGGGGAACTTGGAGAGTAAGTTGGAGAGCCCGGACTATAGTTCGGTGAAGTTGGTGAGTAACTTGGAGAAGTTGGTGAATATGATGGTGAAGTAGGGCTATAGCTTGGCGAGGTAGGACTATAACTTGGTGAGGTTGGGGAGTACGATGGTGATGTAGGAGAGTAAGATGGTGATGTCGGACTATAGTTTGGTGAAGTCGGTGAGTAACTTGGAGAAGTTGGTGAGTATGATGGTGAAGTAGGGCTATAGCTTGGCGAAGTTGGGCTGTAGCTGGGTGATGTTGGGGAGTATGATGGAGATGTAGGAGAATACGATGGCGAAGTGGGCGAGTAACTTGGCGATGTAGGAGAGTAAGACGGCGATGTTGGCGAATAGCTTGGCGACGTAGGGGAATAAGATGGTGATGTTGGTGAATAGCTTGGAGAAGTAGGAGAATAGCTTGGAGATGTTGGAGAGTAACTTGGTGACGTCGGACTGTAGTTTGGCGAAGGAGGGGAATACGATGGTGAAGTTGGGGAATACGATGGCGATGTTGGGGAGTAGGTAGGGGAAGATGGCGAGAAGCCAGGAGACGACACACCACCAAAACCTGGAGAAATCGGGGCATCACCGTAAGAGCCAAAAGAACTCGATCCACCGCCGTAAGCAGTAAATCCGCCTGCCATTGCATCTGTTGAACCGGAATCCGCTAGGGGTGAAAACATCAATTCATCTTTGACGTCTACTTCTGTGTTAACCAACCCGCTTTCATTGCTATAAGGTGTTGCACCACCATCATGACCATCGACAAGTTCTGTGATCTTCTGCTCTGGCATATATTTCACTAGAGAATCCTCGTCAATCATAACATCAAATGCACCAGTTCCAATTGGTGCCATTTGTCCCAGAATAACATTTTCAGAAACACCACGGCAATCATCCAATTCTGCACAAGCGCCGGCTTCGAATAAAATTTCAACTGTTTCTTCGAAGGAACATCTCATTAATGCACCTGTGTTAGACCTGTTGAACCCATGTCGAGTAACAGAAGTCAATCCACCTTGAGTTGTCATTACATCTACCAATAGGGCCATGTGTCTGTAGTTGACATAAGAACCATCCGAAGCAATAACGTTGAAAACCTCTTTGTAGAGCGCTGAACGCCCAGCCTCGATACCCAGAACTTCCATAATATCGATGAACGAGTTGGTATAAATTCTGGTGGCATCAACACCTGGGACAGTCATCACTTCAGATAAGTTGACACCATCCGTTTCGAGAACCCATTCTGGAAACTTCTGATACTCACCTGTCTTACTTGGCATTTTCCGATCATATTTCATCATAACAACTCGCTCGATATTCTCCACACCACGCAAAGTGATATTTTCAAGCATAGTGTTTTCGATCTTTTTCAACATATGATCTTCTTCAGCTTCCGTCTCGAGGTCCATAGACTTGGGACGGACAACACGACAACGGATGATTAGTTTCTCTGCGTTATCCTCAGACCATATGACAAAAAGATCGTTTTTGAAAGTTTCCTTGATTTTTTCACCAACTTGGCCCATAGTTAGGTCTTTATCGTTCATAGCCGCACGATCTAGCTCCAGACGTAATAGCCATGGAGACTGTTGAGCCAAAGACTTCTCTGTCTCGTCGTCAAGCAGCGAGAAATGCAACTGAATAATTTCCTCATCCTCAGGGATAGCAGTGGAGCGAGGGTCAGGATCATAGTAAATTTCGGAGGCGACGGTAACACTCTTGAGTGTAGTGTGCTCTATAACAGACCTAATGAGCTTTGCCTTCTCTTGATCAGCGGCATAGTCCGGTTCTAGGTATGCTGTCAAGGATGGAGTCTTCATATTTTTTGCGACGTTTAGAATTTCTTTCAACCTAGGTACACCTGAAGTCACCTTCTTGGAAGCAACACCTGCAAAGTGGAAAGTGTTCAAAGTCATTTGAGTGGCTGGTTCACCGATGGATTGAGCTGCCAGCACTCCGACCATTTCACCGGGATGAACAACCGAACGTAAGAACTGAACTTCGATGTTATTCAGAACCCATTCGAATGCCTGCTTCGTCAGTCTATACTCTTGAATCACCCTGCGTGAAGCAAGACGAGAACGCATCAAGCAACAGAAAAGAGTAATAGCGTCATTCTGCGCTTCTTTAATGATCTCACTTCCGCCACGCACAACAAGCAATCTTTCCTGTAGGCCCTTGACACCCCAAATAATGTCCTTAATTGTCAAATCCGATGGTTTCGCATGGTCGATTCTGAAAGTTTGCTGAGCGTTTTGTATTATACGCCTGATATTGACCGGCAACGGCCAGTTAGACTCACCATCAACAAAGATCTTTCTCAAAAACTCACGGTCTCCCACCAGCTGCTTGTACTCCTCGTCCAACAACGACTGCAATTTCACATCACCCATGATTTCGGAACCTGATTCTAATAAAGATGGATCCAAAGCGTAATCGGGATTTAGAAGATCTATTCTGTATCTTTTTTCAAAGTTTCTGTCGGAGCCTCCTATGGTATCTACAGCTTGTTTTTCAATATGAGCAGCATCCATTCCGTCCTCACCGTAGATGAATTGAATGATGTTACCCAAGGAGTTTCTAGTTGTTCCATCATAATGCACCATAATGTCTTCCAAAGCCTTCACTAAACGACGCTGGATATAACCTGTCTCTGCGGTCTTCACTGCGGTATCGATCAAACCTTCACGGCCACCCATGGCGTGAAAGAAAAACTCCTGGGGCGTTAGACCTCTCAGGTAAGAATTCTCAACAAACCCCTTAGATTCTGGAGAATAGTCATCTTTAGAAAAATGGGGCAGAGTACGATCTACAAAACCAAATGCGATACGTTTACCCTCCACAGATTGTTGTCCGACACACGCAGACATCTGGGCGATGTTGATGAAAGAACCCTTGGAACCAGAACTTACCATTTGCTTGACAAAATTCGTATCATTTAAGTTGACTTCTGCCAGACGACCTGCCTTATCTCTCGCCTCATTCAAAAAACGAACCACATTATCCTCAAAGGATTCACGAAGTGTCATACCATGCTTGGCGGTTAATAAATTGGCCTGGGCTTCTTTAGTGACCTCTTCAACTTTCCTCTTGGCCTCTGAAATAGCCTCAGTGATCTGCCTCATGGTGTTACCATCCGCAATGGTATCACCAATGCCAGTGGAGAACCCACAGTGCAAGAACCAATAGTTGACCACTTTTTGGATATTACCAAACAGCTTCGCGCACACTTGAGGCCCTTTCTCTCTAGTCACAACATGGATCAATCCACCACTTGACGAACCAACAGTCTTTTTATCAACCACGCCAAAAATGATTTGTCCGTCAATGACAAGCATGCCGTTATCCTTGGGAGATAGTAATGTCGTGCCTTCGTCAAATCTTTGCAAATGAATTCCCTTTGGGATGGCCACAGATAACACCTGTTTACCAGTCCATAGCGGTTTGGGTTTCAAAATGGCTGGGGTGGGGATTACACCGTCCCAATCGGGAACCCAATAAAGCATATTCAAAACTTGTCCCAATTCAATGAAGTTGTCCCTTAGTGTTAGCTTACGGATACCACACAAGGTGTCTTGCACGATACCCATACAGGGCTTGTTAGATTGAGGTGAGACAATCTGCAAAGGTACTGCACATAATTGCGAAAGTTCTGCTCTTGTCTCTTCGGATTGCGGAACGTGTAAGTTCATTTCATCACCGTCAAAATCTGCGTTGTAGGGAGATGTGACCGAAAGATTCAGCCTGAAGGTAGAGAAAGGCATCACTTTGACCCTGTGGGCCATCATAGACATTTTGTGTAAAGAAGGCTGACGATTAAACAAAACCGGGTCATTATCTATAACATGACGCTCGACTTTCCAGCCGTACTGCAGTTGGATATCACCTGCCCTTTTGCTGTACCTCAGATCAATACGATCGCCATTGTCACGAATCACATACTTGGCACCTGGATGCTCATTTGGACCATTACGTACAAGTTGCGTCAGGCGGTCAATGTTATATGGCGTGACAACTTCAGGATATGTTAGCGTCTTGGCGATTGACTTGGGCACGCCGACTTGGTCCAACTCCAAGTTTGGATCACCAGAAATCACGGTTCTTGCTGAAAAGTCCACACGCTTACCCATTAGATTGCCTCTGATACGACCCTCTTTACCCTTCAATCTCGCACGGATCGACTTCACCGGACGACCAGACTTCTGTAATGCCTGAGGCTGACCAGCTATATCGTTATCCATGTAAGTGGCCACGTGAAACTGCAGTAAACTCTCAGCCTCTTCGATAGCGTGGTGAGGAGCACCATTGTGTTCCAGCGTTTCTAAACTTATGTTGGCCTTTAGAATGTCTGCCAATTTGAATGTCAAGTCATCTTCACCCCTCTGGGACTCATTGAAAGAAATTGATGGCCGCACAGGTGGAGGTGGAACAGGTAATACGGTCAGGATCATCCACTCTGGCCTGGCAAACTCTTCGTTGAAACCTAACTTACATGAATCCTCAGGGGATATGTGTTTGAAAATGTTCAAAATCTCTTCCATTGTCAAGACCCTTTGTTCCGGCTCTTCAGTGTCACCGGTGCTCTTGTCTTTCTTCCAACTGCCTACGAGTTTTAACCCATCCTTGCGAACCGTGGGTTGTGCGTTACCGCAACCGCCCCTGGAGATTAACTGGGTGGGGTCTTCATCTGAGGGCACATCGGTGTCACAAATCATTTTAGTTTTGGACAGATTCCACACAGCATTAAATCTCTTTTTAGGGTCTTTAATCTTGATCGCTTGACGCATTTGCTCATTGTGTTCGTCCAGCAGCAGTTTGCCGCAATGCATGCAAACACATTCACAAACTTTCTTTATCTTGGCAACGAATCCAATGTGGAAAACTGGCTTTGCCAATTCAATATGACCAAAATGGCCAGGACATTCGTTCATGCCTTCCTGACACGTCTGGCACTTTAAATTACGGTCAATAGACCCAAGCCTCGGGTCATTCAGCCCACCAATCTTGGCTCTTGTCTGAGTTTCATCCATAGTCTCGGGGAACCGAATCCTAGCTACACTGATGGCACATATTTCTTCTGGTGAGAAAAGACCGAACTGCACTTCCTTGACGGTACGTAGTGGCGCACTAGAGTATTGCTGACCGACCATGATGTATTGTATTCTATTTTAGGCTTATATTAACAGGCTTTTTTCTTGGTTTTTTAAGGACTTGATGTCTTATAATGTGATATTGTTATTAATGAATGGAATGTTACAAATCCTTTGGGTACCAAATGAGAATGAAAAAAGATCTCTCAATATACTCGCCACTATCTAAAAAACGACCTTCTAATCCACTTAGTTAACCACTATACTTTAAACCTAGTTGATCTTCGATTAATCCCAAGGTCAATAAAGAGATTTTAACCTTTCTTATTTCTTAACCTCGTTTGCGGGTTGAGGGTCAAAATGTCAAATAAAGGGACAGCAACTTAGCTAGCGCACAGCGAAGCTCACTAAAACGGATAGATATGGAAATAAGTCCCCCAATAGGTCTCTCTCGGCACTCAAGGATCCCACTCTCCGCTTAGTTGGGCCTGTTTTAAAGCTCCCAGTTGTTTGATTATACCATTTGCCACCTTGCTGTTTTTCAAAAAATTTTCCATCGTCTATCATGATGGGTATCGGTTCCACGAAATAAGGGTAACTAACGCGTAAAAATTAATATAAAATAATATATCTATGGTGTTTAATATTTCCTGTCGTACTGTTTTTATTTTTGTTTTTATTGTTGCTTGGCGAGTCATCTAGAGTATTAGATTATTTTACTTCTTTGTAACCACGTCCACTAGACATCGAATACTATAAAGGACGGAAATCTTGTTGAATATGAGCACAAATAATTCAAATTCTTTATCAATTGTTCCTTTCATTCAGTCATATCCTGATATCCCTTATGTCATGTTGACGACGAATTACTAATTTTACAACTTATTTCCAGAAAGACTCCTGCGAAGCATACAGGCTTGACATAAGAATCAGCTTCTTGCAGATACCTCTCTTCATATAATTAAATTTAATCATATTTACGAGAACATTTTGGATAGAGAACTCTTCTGCTTGTCGTCCATCTCCTTTATCTTGATTTTCGTGTCACGAAGGACTTTAGCAATGGCTGGGTCCTGGGGTTGGAAGCTGTGGGCCATTTCGAAATCTTTCAAGGCATTGTCCAGGTCCCTCATACCAATGTAAGCCTGGCCTCTACGATATAATGCCTTGGCCTTGGACTTCTCGTCGGAAGCCTTCTGGTATAACACTTCGGAGCCGGCCACCATGGCAGTTCCGAATTCATTGACTTTCAGTGCAGTCAGAGCGATGTTCAAGGGAATTGTGACTCTGAACTCCTCCAAGATCATGGACTGCTCCTCGGAGAGATTTGTTGGCACATACTCTTTCAAAAACTTGTCACACTTCTCATACTTAGTTAATGCCACCTTATAGTTAGCTTTCTTGAACTGTTCAGTACCAATGGTCTTCACTTTGTTCAAAGCCTTAATAACCGACTCGTAGTTGTTTTTGTCGACCTTCTCGTCGTATTTAATGAACTCCTCGTAGTCGTCACCGTATTCATCAGTAGGGGTCTTTTCGGAGCCTTCTGGCACTACGTAATCATCTGGCAACACACCACAGTCCTCAATTTTTACCTCCTTCACTGGCTTATCATCCTGATCCATTTGCTGGTTTTCAATCAGACGTGCAATCCTTTTACCTTGAATCAATTCTCCGAACACTACGTGCTTGCCATCCAGATGCGGGGTCGGAGCACAGGTGATAAATGCCTGGGAACCATTGGTATTGGGGCCAGAATTGGCCATGGACAACAAGTACGGTCTGTCGTGCTTCAGAGTGAAATTTTCATCTTCAAATTTCAACCCATAAATACTTTCACCACCGGTACCGTCGCCGTTAGTGAAGTCGCCAAACTGCAACATAAAATCCTTTATCACTCTATGGAAGATAGATCCCTTGTAAGAAAGAGGCACCTCTGGGTCCGATTTGGACATACCGCAATTGCCTTCGCAAAGCTTCAAAAAGTTCTCTGCAGTCTTGGGGACTACGTCATTAAACAACTCGAACACCATACGTCCCTTCGGGACTCCACCAATGGAAATGTCAAAGAATGTCTTGGGTCTGGGCATGTTTCGTTTATTGCTTTAATTTGGAGTGCCTTTCACACAAATATTACAGTTCACAAAGTTCTTCAACAGGTCCTTCTTTATACAATTTCGGCCTCGCTAGGCGGAAACTTCTAGAAAAACACCAATGCGAGCAATGGTTGGACCATTTTTTTTGAACAGTTACAACTAGATGTTTCAAGCTGGAGTAACTGTGAGTAGCTCTCGTTAGTACCCTCTTGTGGGCTTTCTCTTAGTGCTATTGAATTGCATCGCTTTGTTGGCCTCCCTCGCTTCCTTCGCTTCCTTCGCTTCCTTCGCTTCCTTCGCTTCCTTCGCTTCCTTCGCTTCCCTCACCACCGTTGTAAAACTCTTCCTCCACATCATAATCTTCATCTTCTTCTTCACCTTCGTCTTGCCAAATCTCATACTCATCACCACTTTCTTCCACATCTATCAAGCCCCTGAGCGTGCTCTTGTACCTGGTTTCGCTATTTCCATGGGAAATTCCCCTTATATGACCATTATCTTCAACGAGCTCACCCGTTTGCATATCAATCACGTCTCCCTGATCCTCCACAGCTTCATATTTGGCAATGATGTCTGACCAAACCCGCTTCATATTTTCATCGGCCTTCTTATGAAGCTTCATCACTTGATCGTCTGTCAGTTTGGGAATCAATTGATTCTCCTTAGACATTATGTAAAGAACTCCATTTCCCTCTTCGGCAAGACGGTTCTCTGATTCTTTCACACCTTTACGGTAAGGCTTGCTACTGGCCGCAGGTTCGTTCTTGACGGCTTCTGTAATATCGGGAAGCGTTGGACGTTCAGTACATTCGGGTTGGGAGTCTAGGGATTCCCTCTTGAGCATATTTTTTAACGCACCATGCAGTTTCTTGACAGCCTTTTTAGAGGGCTTTTTGGCTACTCTCATTCCGAATTTTTTTTCTCTTGAGATGTGATGAAGTTCTTCTGCAAACATACCGTCTCGCGTTTTATATACAAGAGAAGCATAAGATGTTAATCTCTGTCCACAGTCTTGACTCTTTCTCTGTTACCGTGTAATTCCCAGCACTTTCTAAACATTGTCATCTCTTGGAGACACTGTTTCCAGTCCCCTGTATCTGCATGACAGAGTTGTAGTGCCATGTTCTCAGCATAGCAACCAGTTTGTAAGATCCTTTGATCCCAATCGTCAGGGTCCTGCTGGGCCTCGGTGGACTCTTCTAGAGCTTCTTGCAAGTATTTAGAGCCGGCCATGGTAACAAATAGTGGTATTTATCTTGTAGAGAAAATATAGGCAAGCAAAGGAAAGTTGTATATATTTTTGTCGAAATTCAAAGCCCGAAGACCAAACATTAAAACCTATTATCATAAGGCAAATTAGCGATGTCAGGTGCCGTCAACACTCACAATGAAGTTTTTGAATCAGTAGGAAAAATTTAAAAAACCACCCTATGATACATCGAATTTATTTAATATATTCAAAAGTAACATTTCAAGTTGCTCTGTCTTACGACCGATTCACAGTTGGACCAATGTGCGTTATTCTGGAAAAGTGCATGAGAATAAAAAATCTTTTTCCCTCTCGAAAACAGCCATATTTCGCAAAATTAGTTTAAATGCCTGTGCCTCATCCATATGGAAACTATTTTTAGTTTCGAAATGTTTAGGTTACATCAGTCTCACTTAAAAATATCGGTATGTGCTTCTCAGTTTTATAGCTTAGAAATTAAAGTTAAACAACTCCTTGACTATAATACTGCTTTGGTTTTATTTTCAAAAGCGTTATTATTTTCCTACTGAAAGTAATAATTTAATGATTAAATGGGTTGAATTCTAAGTGTATATTTCAAGCCATCAATGATTTCCTTGAATTATTAAAAAAGGGCAATGGATTAAAATCTTTGCCTAGTTAAAACCGGGAAGTTTTTCCCACGTCTTGTCCAATAACGACATAGCGCATTAGACATTCGCTACACAAAGGATAGCAACAACAGTTTTCGAAAAAAAACCTGAAAAAATTCGAATATTTCGATGATTTTAAAAACGCTTAACAGACGCGTAAAATCCTTCTCAAATTGCTAGCAAACGGCCCCCACATTGAGGATTATCACTAAACCCAACTTCGTTCAAAGAGATATTATAGACAGTTACCCGCTCTATTTGTGTACACGTCGGCGAACAACATTGTAGAGGTCGATTCGAAGTAAACCGAAAGACATTGATCACAACATCAGGGATCTCAAGGTTGATCCATCAAGTGTCAAGGATTCAAAAAAGAGGTTAGCGAAGCTTCATGGTTAAGCTTGCTGATTATTCTCGCACCGCGACATTTGCGTGGTCGCACGACAAGATCCCTTCGCTAGTTACAGGAACCGCGTCAGGGACTGTCGATGCTGATTTTTCCAGTGAGTCCATTTTGGAGTTGTGGTCATTACTATCTACAGATGCTTCTAAGCCTCAGACGTCATTGAGTGTAGAAGCTAAATTTAACGATCTGGATTGGTCTTATGACAACAAGACGATTGCAGGGGCCCTGGATAACGGAACGGTCGAATTGTTTTCCTCTAAAGAGGAATCTTTAAAGTCTGAGGCCAAATTTCAACGCCATAAATCATCCGCTAAAGTAGTTAGGTTCAATCCCAAACAATTCAATGTTTTGGCCTCCGGAGGTGCTAAGGGTGAAATCTTCATTTGGGATATAAACAAATGCTTAGAGGCTCCAGCAGACTATTCGCCATTGACTCCAGGAAATTCTACGACGCCTGTCGAAGAGGTGTCCTCTTTGGCGTGGAACAATTCTTTGGCTCATGTGTTTGCCTCTGCAGGGTCAACCACCTATGCATCCATTTGGGATTTGAAGGCTAAGAAAGAAGTCATCCATCTAAGCTATACTTCTCCCAACACAGGCCTCAAGTCACAGCTTTCTGTGGTTGAATGGCATCCCAAGAACTCCACCAGGGTGGCAACGGCAGTCGGCAGTGATAACGAACCATCCATTCTCGTGTGGGATCTGAGAAATGCCAACACACCATTGCAAGTGCTATCACAGGGTCATTCCAAGGGTGTTCTTTCTCTAGATTGGTGCCAACAAGACGAAACTCTATTACTCTCGAGTGGTCGAGACAACACTGTAGTGCTGTGGAACCCCGAGACGGCTCTAGAATTGACACAATTCCCTACTCGGAGCAATTGGGTTTTTAAGACGAAGTTTGCCCCTCAAGCACCCGATATCTTTGCATCTGCCTCGTTCGACAACAAGGTCCAAATGCAGACGTTACAAAACTTGGTCAACACCCTGGATCAAGAACAAACGGCCTCGAAGCAGCGAGAATCGGAGTTGGACTTCTGGAATCATGTCTCTCAAGAAGACCCCAATGAAAAGCCTACTCTGCTACATCTGCAGGCACCTTCGTGGTACGGCGATAGATCGCCAGCAGCCCAATGGGCATTTGGTGGTAAATTGGTTCACATTACTGCTGACGGGAAGGGCGTCTCCATCAGTAAGCCTTTTTTACCTGGGTTGGGAGAAAACACCACTCTAGGTGAAGCCATAAAGTCCAACGATTATAAGCCCTTGATTAACCAGAGGTTGGCTAAAGCAGTTGATGGCACCAATGAGGAGGATTGGAGTCTGCTCGAAAAGCTCTCGATGGACGGTAAGTCAGAATTCTTGAAGGAAACTTTAGCTTTTGATGAGGAAGAAGAGAGCAAGGAAAAGAACGTTGAGAATCTCGACGATGGCGCAAATTTCTTCGCCAACATTGAAGCCTCTTTTGAACCCCAGGGTGAGTTCGAGTTGAGCACTGACATAGATCAACACATTTGCAGAAAGTTGGTAGTTGGTGATTTCAAATCAGCTATTGCCTCTTCATTGGACAAAGACCTTTTGCTGGAAGCTTTAGTCATTGCCCTTGATACCGAGGATAAGCCATTGAAGGATTTGGTGAAGGCCGCATACTTTGCGAGATACGGGAAACAATCTGCTCTATCGAGGTTCCTCTTTTCCATTTCTAACAAGTCCTCACAGGATTTGGTGGATAATTTAGAACTGTCTCAATGGAAATACGCCGCTAGAACAGTCTTTAGATTTTACCCAAACGATGCTGAAAAGAGGAACCAAAAATTATGTGTTCTAGGAGATAGGTTATTGGAATCTGGTAATAGACAAGATTCTCTGGTTCTTTACCTGGCGGCCAATTCTTTGGACAAAGTGGCCAATGTGTGGTTAAAGGAATTCCATTCAATTGAAAGTAAGATGCAAGAGAACAAGGCTTCGTTGTACGAAGCTCACTCTGAATGTTTGACAGAGTTTGTCGAGAGGTTCACCGTCTTTTCCACTTTTGTCGGCCACGAGACCACCATCACCAACGAGGAGTTAATTTCTAAATTTTTGGAGTATGTGAACTTGGCATGCGCAAGTGGTAGCTTTGAATTGGCCTGTTCCATCTTGGGGACACTACCGGGCAACAACGAGGAGGTGAAAATGGAAAAGGAACGTGTTCTTTTGGCATCTGGCAAATCGAGCAAGAACGTTTCTGCTAGAAAGCCTGCCTATGGTGTACCCCATGCTGTAAACAATTTGACCACTGCTCCACAGCAGGGGTTTACATACGGAGCAGCACCTGCAGTACCAGCAGCACCCACAGGTAATGCGTTTGCTGCTGGAAATGCGACGCCATATACTCCAGGATCCGCTCAGGCACCGGTGGCAACTGGTCTCAAAAAGTCTAACCCATATGCCCCACCGGCTGCATTCCCAGCGGCTGGCGGCAGATACGCCCCAGTTACTCCATCTGCGGGGCATACTTCTTTCAACTTGCCACCAAATCCTTATGCCGCCGCTACTGCCACCTCTTCTCCTTACGCGCCTGTGAATGTGAAGCCTACGCCCAATTTTGTTTCTCCTCCATCATCTACTTACGGTAGTGTTGCAAATGCTACCGCTAATCCCCCACCACCTACTATGAAGTCGGGCCAGGCTCCACATTTGAACAAAAAGGCTAACGATGGTTGGAATGATTTGCCATTAAATGTTAAGGAAAAGCCTCAACGTGCCAAAGCTCCCTCCGTTGCACCCCTTAACATCGGTATTCCAACAGCCAATCCTCTAGCTAGTGTCCCCGGCACATCTGCTATGCCTCCACCACGTTCCGGCAAACCCTCTTCGAGAGCTCAATCCATGTCTTCCCCACTGCCACCTCCACCACCAAAGAGCAGCAGAATGCCTTCCATTTCTTCCAATGGGTCAATTGGTAACATGTCCCCAAATGCAGGTCCTTTGAACCCTCCAGCGAATCCATATGCTCCCCATGCTCAACCCCCAAGCATTCCAAATACGCCAAGGATGAGTGCCTATGTGGCTCCAGTTCCTCAACCACCAATGGCTTCCTTCAATGCTCATTCTCAAACAGGTACTACGCCATCGCCAGTGCTGCGCCAGGCCAACCCATACGCACCACCTCCACAACAAGTGACGCCAGCGGGTGCCGTTCCACCCCCGAGGACTGGTACTAGTGGAGGATCCACACCGGCAGCCGTTCCTCCCCCACCAACGAATTTGAGGAAGAAAAACCATGCTACCGCTAGCGTGGAAAGTGCCAGCCACATTTTGGAGGCCGTGCAGAGGAAAGCAGAGGCTACCTCGAGCATCCCGCTGTCCAATGGCAAAACAGCCTCTGTGGCTCTGCCTGTGTCTAATGGCACGGCTCCGCCCGTGTCGCTAGCACCTTCCAGCACGACCTTGCCAGCAGCTGATGGCGCATCGCTGACCGAGTCAACAGCTCCATCAGCTCTAAATATCCCAGCTGATCAGCAAGAGATTGTTGATTACTTAAAGGAAGAACTGGCCCGTGTCACGCCATTGACCCCCAAGGAGTACCATAAACAACTAAAAGACTGTGACAAGAGACTAAACATTCTGTTCCAGCACCTTGCAAAGCAGGACCTGTTGACACAACCAACCATTGATAAACTGCGCAATATAGTTGAACTGCTAAAGGCAAAGAACTACGCCGGGGCCATGGAAGCGTTTGTGGACATCTCCACTAATCATGCAACGGAAGCTGGAAATTGGCTCACAGGCGTCAAGAGACTAATAAGTATAGCAGAGGCCACTGGCAACTAAAAAGATAAAGAGCCGGATTCTATATAACTTTCGGCCGTACTGTACGTTGGTAAATCTACTATGTAAAAAAAAGAAAAGAAAACTCAACTCAATCTTAATACCAGACTAATCCTACTATGACGGCATCGCTTTAAAATAAGTCTTTCTGTTTCCGCAGGCATTACTCTATGAGACCCTGTTTTAATGAGTTTGACTTCTTTTCACCAGACAGTTTTATGTTCTTTCCCCGGAATATTTCCGAATGGGCCCCGGTTGAAATTCAAAAGCCTTCAACAGTTACGATTTGAACAAGACAAAGGCCACGAAACAAGGTCTCTATTACAAACAGGGATCTATTTCTAAGACATTCTCTGGGTTACTGGACAAGATTTAAAGATCTCAACTAATACTTAATTTCACTCATAGGTGGAGTGTTTCTGCATAATCAAAACGACTTTTGATATGTGCCCAGCGTCATCACTACAGCAACACATATAAATGAGTGGCGAGGATAACAATCAGACGGACGGGCTAGATCCTGAGAAAAGAAGCTTTCTGAAGAATGCCATCTCTAAGGTTTCCAGGGTGTTGTCGGCTCGACGAAAGAATGAACTTGCTAAAGCTAATCCTAGCATATCCCCACAGATTGATGATTCTCAAGCGTCTTATCTCACAGGTGAGATATATGCCTTAGACGGAACGGAAGATGAAGGGGCTTCCATATTTTCCATGTGCCCCGCACAACCCCAATCCAAGATCATGAGCGTATTGGTTGGTGTTTTCGTTGCTGTTGGGGGGTTTTTATTTGGGTACGATACCGGATTAATCAATAGCCTCCTGGAAATGAACTACGTGGACAAACATTTGAGTCCTAATCACAAATCATTTAGCACTGAACAGACATCCATCATTGTTTCTTTTTTGTCACTAGGCACATTTGTTGGAGCTCTAGCCGCGCCATTGTTCTCAGATTCATATGGGAGGAAGACGACTATCATCGTAGGCGTTGTGGGGGTTTTTTTCGTTGGTAATTCGTTACAGGTGGCTGCTACTAATATGCAGTTGCTTGTCGCCGGACGTGTTATCTCAGGCTTAGGTATTGGTTTAATTTCTGCCGTAATTCCATTATACCAGGGTGAGGCAGCTCAAAAATTTCTGAGAGGTGCAATTATTTCTACCTACCAATGGGCGATTACCTGGGGATTATTAGTTTCTAGCGCAGTTTCTCAAGGAACGCGCCAGAAGAACTCTGCGGCCTCGTACAGAATACCTATCGGATTGCAATACGTATGGGCTTCGATTTTGGCAACAGGTATGCTGTTTTTACCGGAAAGCCCACGATATTACGTGCTGAAGGATAAATTGGATAAAGCGGCCAAGTCATTATCGTTTCTAAGAGGCGTACCAGAGACCGATGCGGGGCTATTAGAAGAGCTAGTAGAAATTAAAGCGACTTATGATTACGAAAGTTCATTTGGTACGTCAACTCTTTTGGACTGTTTCAAATCTAGCAAAACCCGACCCAAGCAGACACTGAGGATGCTTTCAGGTATTGCTATTCAGGCGTGTCAACAGTTCTCTGGCATAAACTTCATTTTTTATTATGGGGTAAATTTTTTCAACAAGACAGGTGTTCATCAGTCTTATCTCGTTTCATTCATCACTTATGCCGTGAACGTAGCATTCAACGTCCCCGGTCTATTTTTAGTGGAATTTGTCGGTAGGAGGAAAGTGCTGATCTATGGCGGGTTGCTCATGACGGTGTCCAATTTCGTCATTGCCATCGTCGGCACTTCGACAGATTCTGTCGTCGGTAATAAAGTCATGATAGCATTCATATGTGTCTTTATTGCCTCCTTTTCAGCCACATGGGGTGGTGTGGTTTGGGTCATCTCTGCAGAGTTGTATCCCCTAGGGATTCGCTCCAAGTGTACTGCTATATGTGCTGCATCCAACTGGTTGATAAATTTCATCTGCGCTTTAATCACACCTTATCTTGTGGACTTGGGTGCCCACACATCATCCATTGGCCCTAAGATTTTTTTCATCTGGGGTTCCCTAAACGCTGTAGGCGTCGTAGTGGCTCATTTCGCAATCTTCGAGACAAGAGGTTTAACTTTGGAGGAGATTGACGAGTTGTACAGCAAAAGTCCTAATGGTATCCAATCGACGAAATGGAATAAACGGATCAGGGAGCGCTCGTCGAATCATTTACTCAAACCCAAAGACATAATCGAGAGCCAACCACAGAGTGAAAATCTCCACCCGATGCCCTTTGAGCACAATTCCATGCTCCAAACTAAGCAACCGGTACAATATGTCGCCCATTCCTCGGAGACTGAGTACGACGGTCTGCCGCAAAACTACGTCGATTTGGGTAACGGTTTAGGACTAAATACTTACAATAGGGGACCACCCTCGATTCCCAGTGATTCGAGTGACGAGGAAGATACAGAAGGCGGGCCTTCGCATAGAAGCATGGAAAACAAAAACAAGTCGAGCATTAATGAGTACATGGCTCATCTAATGGAGAGCCGCACAGACTCTACTCAGCAGGCTACTCAATGACGTACACACACACACACACACACACACACACACACACACACGTACACGCACGCACATATATATTTACATATTTATGTGTTTGTATGTATATATACTGTACTTTTCGATAATTTTATTACTTTTGCTTATTACTGTCACTGAGGACGATCATACATATATGTTTGAAAGGCTTGGCGGGTACGACCTTTTTACCGTTACTCATCACTTTGAGAGAAGATAGTTTGGAAGTGTAGATAAACTGAATATTGTAGCCATGACGGAGCCTAGTGAGTTACCTGAAACACCGGAGTTCTCTGCAGGCTCTGATAGGATTTCCCAGAACGTGCGCCTGCTTGCAGGCGAAGACGTGGACGTATCAACTAGCAGAGTGCCGCCCCCGGAAGCTGATGTAATGAGGGCCCCATCCAAAGTGCAAGCCTTCAAAGCTGTGGCCCATTCTGCCATGGCTAGTGACGCCAAAAGAGTGCCAAAGCCCGGCAACTCGTTTTGGAACCAGGAGATGGGCACAGTGCAGTATTCAATATGCAAAGTTTTGCTAATATCCATGTATCTTATATTCGGAATGTTCCGCTACGTGCAGTACGAGTATAACAAGATGAGGTTGAGGGTATATAATGTGATCTACAATCCTTCCAACACGCCGCAATTGATCAGACAGGACGTCGCCAAGTTGACCAAAATTCCCCGGAGGTTGGCGGCCATCCTAGAGATGAAGTCTGTCGGATCCGTGGGTGGTGGCGTGAAAGGTCTGATGAACGATGGCAGTGACGTTGCATGCTGGACGGTGTCAGCTGGGATCAAACACTTGATCCTATACGACTACGATGGGATCTTAAAGAAAAACGTTCATGAGTTCAAAGATGAGATTATCGCTAAGCTGAGCAAATACTACGGTCCTTCTAATGTGCCCAAATTTGCCTTGAGAATCCCACACCAGAACAAAGTCTACTTCAGCGACGGACGTAAAGTATCTTTAGAGATATCTTTACTAAGTAACAGTGACGGCAGACAAACCATTGTGGACTTGACCAAGACCATGGCTGATTTGGTCAAAACGCAAGAACTGCAAAAGTCGGATATCACAATGCGACTCGTGGACAAAGAGTTGACTCAGCTCGTGGGGCCCGAACCGGACCTCCTGCTCTATTTTGGGCCTTCTCTGGATCTACAAGGATTCCCGCCATGGCATTTACGGTTGACCGAGCTCCACTGGGAGCAGGACAATGACGAGGTGACCTACTCAATTTTCATCAGAGGCTTACACAAGTATTCCAATTGCAAGATTAACGTTGGCAAGTAATCGTTACCAACACATTCGAAAAATGCGTCCGGTAGGCATCCGTACGACACGCTATTACTGGCAATTCGCTGCCGCTGATACCATCAGCCCTCTGTAACCTGTGTAACCTCTATAATCCACTGTCTGTTCCTCCCTAATGTCCATATAATACGCGTCCTGACGCGTATTATCATCACATGACACGGTGGAATTTTTTTTTTTTCGTGCCGATCGATCTTTGGTCGGTCGTTTTTACGTTTTACTTTTACTTTTACCACCAACTTCTGTCAACAGGCGATTAATATAAAGAGGGACAGCAGGGTCTTTAGCGATTATCTGGTCTGCTTGTTTGTTTTCTATACTCTGAATTGTCGATAGGCGCGCGGAAAGGTATGTATCCGAAGAGAGGTGGCTTGGAATTAGCGAGTGGAAGTGAGTTGTGGCGAGTGGGTTCGTCGAATGATGGGAACGCAATAGGTGCGGCTTAAGGATTGAGAAAGTGGTTTAGGGCATTTGTGAGGCGTTCAACAGGTCTTCGTATTGTCTTCGGCCTATCTCCTACTCCTTTGTTGTCTTTGGTTCATGAAGAGTTGTTTATTTGGTCTTGGTGTTGACACGTTGTCATGTCGGTGAAAAAAAAAGTGAAACCGTTTGAAAGGAGTTTTTGACCAGTTTTATGGGATCATGAATGTCCTACAGGGGTGATTGCATGCCCTTGTTGGTCGCCCTGTCCCACTTTTGAGCAAGGAATTGGACCCACTTATGATTGTGGTCATCGAGTACGGAAACACCCAATAGGAGTTTGGATAGACACGCATCAATTGAACCCCATTGAGAACTTTGAAAGCCCATTTCACTGCTGTTGTGACTCGCTATGAGTGCATTGATTCTTGTCAAATACTAACTTGTTTTTTCAGATGGGTATTTTTGCATCCAAGTTGTTCAGCAACCTCTTTGGTAACAAAGAGATGCGTATATTGATGGTGGGTCTCGACGGTGCCGGTAAGACCACTGTTCTTTACAAATTGAAGCTAGGTGAAGTCATCACCACGATCCCCACCATTGGATTCAACGTCGAGACTGTCCAGTACAAGAACATCTCTTTCACCGTCTGGGACGTGGGTGGACAAGACAGAATCAGATCGTTGTGGAGACACTACTACAGAAACACAGAAGGTGTCATCTTCGTTGTCGACTCCAATGACAGATCGCGTATCACTGAAGCCCGTGAAGTCATGCAGAGAATGTTAAACGAGGACGAGTTGAGAAATGCCGTCTGGCTGGTCTTCGCCAACAAACAGGATTTGCCCGAAGCCATGTCTGCAGCAGAGATTACCGAGAAACTGGGTCTACACTCTATCAGGAACAGACCTTGGTTCATCCAGGCTACTTGCGCTACCTCCGGTGAAGGTCTTTACGAAGGTTTGGAGTGGCTAAGCAACAACTTGAAGAACCAGTCTTGATCTATTGAGAAGAAAAATGCTTGTTTACTTACATTTTTACTATCATTTTTTCCATCTTTTTTTTTTCACAAGGATTTAATTGCCCGCCCCATTTTGTGAATTAGGCCTAAGTAGTTGTAACGAATCTTCAATATACAATATACTATAACAACATTATACTATATTTTATATTGCTTCGTATTTTTCGCAGTACTGTTTGTTAGTACTAAGTATATAGGATGAGATCTCTATCGGCGTGAAGGATATTTAGAGTGACTGTCTGAATAACTCCTTACACCACACGAACACATTTGAAAAATTTCAAGAAATTTTTAATTTTTTTTTTCGCTTTAAACGTCAGAAATGGACTCCGACCTACGGCGCACCGACTCAACTTTTGGCTTTTGACAAAATGTCCCATCTTTAACGTGCGAAATTTCAAGAGAGAGGTACACAATTTATCAACTTACCAAAGCATCAAAATGGTATGTGGGGGGGATGACATAGTGCTCCATGAGCTTATAATTACGACCAGTTCTCAGTACTAACTTTTGAATTTTTTTTCTTTCCAGGCCGGCGTGAAACCTTACGAATTGAGAACCAAATCCAAGGAACAGCTTCAGTCCCAGTTGGTCGATTTGAAGAAGGAGTTGGCTGAGTTGAAGGTGCAGAAGCTTTCCAAACCTTCTTTGCCTAAGATCAAGACTGTCAGAAGAGACATCGCCCGTGTGTTGACCACCATTAACGAGCAGCAGAGAGCTGCCGTCAGAGAGCTATACAAGGGTAAGAAATACCAGCCAAAGGACTTGAGACAAAAGAAGACCAGAGCTTTGAGAAGAGCTTTGACTAAGTTCGAGGCCTCCAGAGTGACCATTAAGCAGAAAAAGAGAGAGATCAACTTTCCTCAGAGGAAGTACGCTATCAAGGCTTAAACTTGTCAAAAAAAACCAGATCTTTTTCTACATATAGGAGTGTATAATCTAATCATACGTTATTTCCCCTTCTTCTGGCGCTTGAACTCTTCGATCTGGTGTCTCAACTTATCATTGGGAATCACTTGTTCGAGCTTGAGCGGCATTCTGTTGAAAGGGTCAGTGGAATCGCTCAACAGGTGGGCCTTGATCGTAGATCTGTCGATGCTCATGCGGGAGGCCGGAAGGATGACTGGGTCGCTCATTATGGTAAACATGAGTGGATCCAAAAATTCATCTGGGACTTCACCGTAACCAACGTCCTCCGCGTCGTCGGCGGCCTTCTGTTCTTTTGCCCTTTGAGAAAATTGTAACAGCTTATGGCAGAATTCGTCAGAGACCAGTCCAATCTTCATCGCTAAGATGTGAACTGCCCTTTCAAAAAGTTCCTTGCGGAACGATCTACCGTCCTTGGCCACCGCTGATACAAAACTTGGCTCATCCGCCAGATTGATATAGACAGTAGTCAACGCCTTGAGCAACTGCTTTGGGTTGAAAGAATATTTCTGCGGGTCTTTTACTTTCAATTCTCCACATTTTGGGCCCACTAGTGATTCCAGATTGTGATCCAACATGCTAGCCAAACGGTCTACGATTTCTGGCGACACGAAAGCATTTGGGACGTCTTTGCTGTAAAGCTCGAAAAGCGTAATCGATTTTTCTGCCAATCCACAAGAAGATTTAGCTTGCCTCTCTGCAGATGCTAATTTAGAGCGTAGTTCCTTTTCATCCTCCTCCCTTGTGGGAGCCAATCCCTTGGATCTATTCTCCAATTCAATGTTGATGTTATGCACATCTGTCAAATTACCTAGTCCTTCGTCCAGCAGAAATGTTAAATCGTTCAGCATTCTTGCTACAAACCTTACGAAGAAATCCGCGTTATGATTAGCCTGCCAGATCAATTGCACTTTGTATTTGGGTATTCTGTGGTACAATTGCTCCAAAATAATTGAAATGCTATATCTGCTGTTGAACTTGTCGTAAAACTGTGAAGAAGACCCGGTCTTTTCCACGATGACATAGAAATCGAGAAACGCATACAGCAAATAGTCAGAGACAAACGTGTCATTTTCAAATACCTCCATCATGAAACCTGGAGAATCATCCGTTAGGGGCATGGCACCCACACTGAGCAGTTGAACCAATTTCCCCTTTAAATGAGGATTTGACACCAGTTCAGGACAGCGCAAGATGGCCGTTGCCAATTCCACGAATGACGAAAGGCGCGGATTGCGAAAAATAGGTGACGTATTGTACTGGGAGATGTATAACGAGTAGTTGATGGGTCCTTCAATGACAAATTCTGGGTAATACTTGAAAGGAATAGGGGCATGAGCCCGCAAGTAATCTGCATTATCCACATTCTCCACACCGACTTGATCTGGAATCAATGGCAACGAGAAATATCTCGAAGGGAAAAGGTGCTCTGGATCAATCGCCCTCATGAGAAATACTGAAGCTCCGCATATGAAATCAAATACTTCTAATTGCAAATATCTATGGGAAAAAAAACCTTGCAAGGAATCCTTGATACTTTGTGTCACTTTCAGGGATTTTTCCATCTGTTTCAAATGTACCGTGGCAAAAGTCGCGAACATTTCTTGAGACTGCGAAATGTTCTTAATACGATCAATCTCTTGCTTTAACCTCTTTATTTGTGGTGTAATTTTTTCGTCATACAACAAGGTACCACCAATACCGTAGTGCAAATATGTCATGGTTAAAAAGAAACAATCGGATATGAAATTCGGTTTGCAATCCTCGTCTTTCTTGTTCTTGTCGTGAAACTCATCGGCTTCTTTGAAATCTGAGTTTACGCGAGTTTCCCCCGATAGATCGATGAAAAGGTTCAGATGGTTAAAATAGTTGACATCAATCTTGTCAATCTTCTTGTATGATACGTCAAGGAAAGGTTCCGAAAACTTGATTAAGATCAAAGAAATGTTGGTCATGAACGCGTTGGAGGCCAATTTGCTTTGGTTAGCCTGTTCACCTCTACGTAATTGATTCTTGTTGACAATTATAGCAAAATAGCTCATCAAATCTGTGCGTGACGTGGTAGAACCTCTTACAATCTTGTCCATAATAAAGAACAATCTCTCAATGATAACTTTGTGCTCTGTCTGCAGAGATTCATGGACAATATTTTTCTGCTGCTGCGTACGCTCCAGATTCTCACCATAGTTTCTCAGGGCAACATTGGGATTCAAAGGCGACAGACTGAGGATCGGTCCCAACAGTGTCGTTTTTTCAAACTTGTTGGGTTTGCAATCGAAATCTGCAAAAAAACCTGTCACCTGTGTAAATATGGAAGCCACTGGTTTGAAATTCACAAAAAGCTCAAACAGTGTAAGCACTGAGTGGTAAAGCGCAGAATTGTTCAAATCAAAATATTGCAACTCCTGTGTGAGGTATCGCAACAGCGTGGGAAAGAACCCTTCAAGCAATTCAGCTAGCGTACCTTCCACCACTGCCCTCTGGATTAAGTGCGACAGGAAATCAATGTAACGATCCACGTTACTCGCGATCTGCTTAACATAAGACATAAAATCACCATTCGGACTAAAGCCGTCCACTTGCAACGCAACAAGACCATACCCGATTACCAGCCTGTCAATCTCTTGAAACATGGTGTTCAAAGAGGTGTTAACGTTCTTGTTCAACCTCTTTTGCTGCTGACATCTCTGGAAACAGCTGTTCAAATAGTCAAATGGTTCTTTCAAAGTCTCGTTTTCAATCAATTGATACAGCAAAACGGCGTCAACATCGCTGACTTGTAGCAAATCCAACCCGACACCCTCAGGTTGTACCAAACTGTATCCACGTCCATCCTGCACACAAGTGACCTGCAAAATGTCCTCGATGGTTGACATCTTCGTAAACCGTACTTACGCCTCAAAACACACCGTTTGATCAGCTAAGAAAGTATAGCAGACTAAATAAGCACCCTTAGATACTCCAAACCGTTACAATATCCTTCGAATAACTTACAATGCCTGCTATTGCACTTACAACTGTTGGTCTTGACTGTCGTTTGATCGCCTCCCAAAGGCTCGTCTGTATTTTCATTAATACAGCCGTTGGGGATGATAACAATACACTCTTATAAAGAGTTCAAAGGATGAAATACCTCATCAATTATAGCCCAATTGGCAGACAATTGGAAAGTTTGGACACCGCTTTTAAGCACGATTAAAGTTGGTGGAGGCTTCTGTTCGAGCTGTCGAGGTTCTGGATTGGCTCTTGTAAGTGCTAGCTAGCAATTGGGTTGGAAGTTGGAGCGTTTTTTAGAAGAGAGGAGGGCTGGGGAAAGCTGTTAATAATAGATCCAGGAGAGAATGAACTTGATGGACGAAAATACCAGGGAATTGGAAGAACTTGGTCTAACACCTGCGATGCTTACGGCACTTTTCCACAAGCCACACGACCGCCAATTCATCGTGGAATTGGAAAATTCCGTAACGTCATTTGTGGATTCCAATGCAGAGTCTTATGAATTAAGGCCGATGAACTCATACTACAGGTTGCTTTCGCACCAGGTGGCAGAGTATCACAATCTAAAGCATGCACTGGCCAGAACCCATGACAACTGTGTGATTATATTCAAAGGAGATGGGTTCCGCAAGAAAGAAGATGGGCCGCTGCTGCAAGAGTTGCAACCATTGTGTATGATCCCCTGCCCACCAGTGATGGAACGGGCGACCAAGATGGGCAAAAGGTATAGAATTTTGAAAAGGCGAGATGGCGAGGAGGCGAGTCCGTCTATACCCAACTCGGGGGAAGAAGAAGAGGACGAAGCTAGTGATGTTAATGACTCGGAGGCTACTTTGGAGCAACAGAGGTTTGAGAGGGAGCAGCAGTACGAACAGAGGAAGCAGGAGATTTTTCACACGCCCAAGAAAAATGACAACAGTGAAGAGGAGGAGGATGAAAACGGCCCGCCGGATAACAATTCACCACAACCGTATCAATTTGAGACCTCGCGATATCGATTCAACCAGCGTGACTCCAACAATCAACAGCAGCAGCAGCAACAACCATCTCACGGTAATGGGAATGTTAGGCGCAACAGAAAGCGCTATTCGGTTTACCAGGACTCTAAACGGTCTGCAAGTCCTGGCTCGTTTACGCTGCCCTATGTCATGTACCCAACGCCACCGGTGGCAGCCTCTAACGGCGGCCAACCGCCACCTCAATTTCCCTACATGTACCCGACTCCATTCCCCGTCGATGGTGCGAATGGGTATATGGCGCCATACATGTATCAGCCCATGCCAGGAACCATATCACCGGGATTTGGACCTATGGCGTACCCATTCCCTTACCAGTACGGGCAACCACCGCCTATGTACTGTCAATACCAAGCACCATACAGGAACCATGGCCCACGCCACCAGAGGAACAGTAGGAACAGCTCCAGTTCAAGCAATTCGAGGAGTAGCTTTTCGAAGCGATCCACTGAGAAGCCTGACGCTAGAGACGAAGCGCCGTCCTCGGGTTCGACTATGGCATCGGCGGCTACTGAAGTTGACGATCTCGCGGAGGAGATGCAAAAGCTGCCCACATAAACGATAAGCCTTTGCATATAAAAGAGCAATTGATTTCATCTTTATAAAAAGGAATAGTAATAATAATGTGATAAAAAAAAGTCAGAAATGCGAGCTCCAGTGGCCAGTGTCTAGCAACGCCATCTTCTTACCTCTTGGTAATCTCCACACCCCAGTCGAGAGTCAAATGGGTCGTGTTGTCATCGTCGATGAATTTCGAGACGGCGCTGTAGTTTCCTCTTGCCAAAAACCCACTGGGTGCCTCGCTTTCGGGCAATTCCACCTCGTAGTAGGGCTTGCTCTTGGTGTTGGGGGCGTAGGATCCTAAATGATCGTCGATCTTATCCACGGCAATGCCCGCCTTCTTGATGTACTGCACGTACCTTATCCCCGTAATGATCTCGTGCTGCACTTTGAATTGGATGCGCAGTTTGTAGTTGGATTTTTCCTTAATCTTGTAACGTTTCGAGGCCAGCTCTTTGACGGTCTTTTCGTTGGTCAGATCAAACACGATCGGTTCCGCTTCAGTGTCCACCAACAACATCATCTTTTGTACGACGACCTTCCTTTTGTCGCCAGCATATTCTAGGGGCAATACATCAGCACTGAGACCCAACGATTCCTTCCACTTGGCCAGCGATTCGTCTTCCGCGTCCAACTTCTTGTATTCATCCAAAGTCTTCTTGGCAGAAACCCTGTAGCGGTCCTGAGCGGGTTCGTCACCAACACCGTGAAATTCAGCTTCGTCAGTCATTGTGAAAGCGTGGCAATTGCACCTGTAGCAGCCTTGACTGTGCTTAGATCTCTTCTTTGCGAGGTTGATGATGTTGAGGTTAAAGATCCAAGTTGTTGAAACCTCGAAAAATTCCGGTGAAATGCGAGCAAGTTACAAAACGGTATATAAGTAGCACAGGGGTTTGGATGCACGTCACGAATAGTCACAGAGTGTGGGGCCCATGATGCGGTACCAGGATTTTATATGTTCGTCCCTGGAACAGCAGCAGGAGGTGATGGATGACCTGTTTGAACCCAGCGAGGGACTCAAAGTGCTGACATTGAAAAACGGTGGGTTTATGGCAAAAGCAGGTCCCTTGAAGAGCTACAGTGAGTTCATCGAGCAGGTTAGATCTACCCTGTTACAAGTTTCGGTGCAAGCGGAGCAAGACGGAAGCCAACTGGACCTCTTGATCGATGTCGTTGGGGCGCACCCGAGATTGGGGCAGCCCCAGTTGAAGCTCTCGAAACATTCAAAGACTGAGCAGAGGAATCTGCAGCAAGATACACGAGAACCGCCGCACATTGCGGAACGTTTGGCACAGTTGAATGCTCAATACGAAAGGCTTTACCCCGGATTGAAATTTGTAGTGTTTGTCAACGGTAGAACGAGGCCGGAGATCATCGAGTTGATGCAAAGCAGAATCAGTTCCGGACGTCCCTGGTTTGAAGAGTGTCGGCAGGGGATCCACGAACTGTGCAACATTGCGCAAGATCGTAACCGTCACAGCGTGTTGTAATGATAGTTGTCTAGATTTTTTATACTTGTCGGGGGTGGCCCCCCAAGGTACGTTACACATTACATGGTATATGTTGATGTTGATGTCGATGTTGGTGTTGGATCGTGATGTTGGTGTGGGCGATTGATTAGTCCCGTCACAAGAAGTAATCCGGAGTTTTTCTACTCACAGTCGGCTCGCCAGGTCTCACCGATGGCTCGTACTGCAAGAACTGTCTGTTGTGGTTCTCGTCCACCTCCATGATCGCAGCCTGATTGCCGCACCTGTAGCAGTAGTTGGGCGCCGAGAAGATGGTCACCACATTCTGCTGGTGCGACCAGGCGTACCCCTCCATGACCAGTTGATGCGCTCTGGCGATCAGCGACAGATCATTTGTGTGGTTAAACTGCTCGCTGATGTCTTGACCAAAAGTGAAACCTGCACCTCTGGGACTGATGCCCCAGCCGCCCCTGTCGTCTGGATCAGACCACAGTAGATCGCACATGGGACCCTCGTGGGGCACTTCTTGTATCCTGTTCAGCTCTCTGACTTGGTCTATGGTCTCCACCATGGGGGAAAGCCCGCCGTGCAGGCAGAAGATCTTGTTATCTACCAGTGCCGTGATGGGGAAATAGTCAAACAGATCAGTGAACATCTTCCAAACGGTCGCGCTCCCGTATTTCCGAAGACACTCGTCGTAGAATCCGTAGACCTGTGTAATCTGCCTCGATTCGTGGTTGCCCCTCAAAATGGTGATCCTGTGGGGATACCTCACTTTCATCGCTACCAACAGCGACACCGTTTCCACGGAGTAATAACCCCTATCCACGTAGTCCCCCATGAACAGATAGTTGGTATCTGGGCAGGGACCACCAATTTTGAACAACTCTATCAAATCGTGGAACTGGCCATGCACGTCACCGCATATCGTCACGGGGACGTTTATGGGCTGCACGTTTTCTTCAAACTGTAACACGTCTACGGCCATCTTGCACAGACGCGCCACATCTTCCTCGGAGAGCACCTGGCATTTGCTCAAATACTCAATCCACTGGTCCAGCTGGCCAATGTTGGAGCTGTTCAACTCTAATGGTTTCACAGACTTGTGATCAGCTATGCCAGATGAACCGGGTTTAAACTCCGGGTCGTGCAGATCCTCCACTTCCTCCGGTTCTTTCGTCACCACGCTACCATCGTTGCCCCTATCCTCATCTAACGTGGGACTCAGCTGCTGGTCTTCAATTGCGTCATGCATGGGCACGTCTAAATCCATGTCCATGCCTGGGTTAGAGTACACTGGGTTCGTAGTTGTTGTTTTTTTTTATCCTCTCTTCTTGCCTCCTTGACAAAAATTGAACTAAACTGTCACACCGCCCTCTTGTAATATGCTAAGGTAACCGAACCTCTACTAGAAGGGGAATAATTCCTTTCGACTCCTGTTAAACCGTGTTTATCTCCTCAAAACTCGTCGTTCTTCCAGTGCAACCTTGGCATCCTCTGTGAATGCCCTCTTGTCACTCCAAAGGGGTGAAACCGTTAGGCACATTCAGTTGGGAAAAATGAAAACAATAGTCAGGGTAAGATCGTAGTATACGGATCATAGAGGGTAACCACGTTTTGGAGGTGGATATATTCCCATGGTCTGCCTTGGATAATGGAGAGATGGATAGCACTGTCAGTCTGCTCAGCTCTTATTGCCTAGCCTACATGGAGGGACCTGGATAAAATAAAATAAAATAAAAACAAAAAAAACAAAAACAAAATAAATAAAATAAGAAAACAACAACCTTGGAAAGCACCAACACTCTATATTTCCCCGTGTCGGATGGCCCAGGGAAATCCATTTGGGCACCGTTATAGTATTTTTTCTAGCTAATGTTAAAACAGGTCCGGTTTGCCAGGCTTCTTTAGGAGCGCGCGCTTCATAGGGCCGAACGGACCACGGCTCTCAAAGTATTAAAAAATCTATGGAGACGGGGGATACAGTTATAGATAAGGCTAATGTAGTTATCTAGAGTTTTATTCCTTTAGCATACAGTTGTCAATATTCATGCTTGCAAGGGGCAGACAGCGAGAATGTGTCACTGGAGATTCCACGAACAGCATCCGTGTTTGTGATTTTAAGTACTCCCCTTTGGCAATCGTGCCACAGAATGCTATTTGAGAGGGCCAGCAGGGAACCTGTAGGCATAAACGTAACAAGAGATGTGTATGCATGACTTTATCGCGTCAGAAAAAAGAAAAGAGTTATAGGCGTCACAAAATAATAACGGATAAAAAACAGCTTTCAAGATCCCAAAATTCAAGGAACAGACAACATGGGCATCTGTCACTATCCATTAGAACTTCACACATATCCATGCCCTTAGATTTAAGCCCCTGTGAGGTACACCTGCCCACTTACCAACCCACGTTCGATTTAACCAAGCAACGATTTTTGCCCGCCAAGAGCATCCCCACAGTACGCGAACTCGTCAAGGCTCGACAAGATGAGCGAATAATCCCCCCCAGCAACGTGTTTGTAAACCGCATGGAGGACTCTCTGATGCGTTGGAAGCCACCTGGTTCCTCTTACAGAGGAACCACTATGGCCATAGAAGGTATACATCCTTATCAATTGCCGACAGCCAAGTTCCAGAACAAAAACGGCAGCGGCAGCGGTGGTGGTGGTGGCGGTGGCACCTACGTGATGGATTCCTTTGTACAATGGTGGCGAGGAGTTCGCGCAGACCGTGAGGGAGACAACGGCGGTGGAGACACAGATAGCAGCGGCGAGGAAGACGACGAATTTTCTCTGGCCAATATAAATTCAACTAGCACCGCTAGAACACTTTATGCAGCCCCACCAAAGACACCACTGGCGGCAGCCGTCGCAGATCACGATCCACCTCCGCCTAATGATCTACGCGACATATACCAAACGTATTATGGCAAGCCGGTTCCACCAGAATACATATCGAGACGCCGTCTTAATTTTCATAACCTGCAGCAGGAACAAAGTTCACAAGATCCAGTGGACTGGGTCAAAGCCTGTTTCTCCTCTTGCACCAATATGTGAATGAAAAAGAGAAAGAAAACATATAATAATTTATGCTAACGTATATTCAGAGACCCTACTGCGAACTTCTTTTTTGTTTTTTGTTTTTTGTTTTTTTATTTATTTATCTATTTCTATCTATTATCTGTTTCTCCAGCTTTCACAGCCGCGTCATAGGACTTTCTCTGCTTATCTGCCCTGCATTTACGCGGCCGAGAACATGAAAACTGCGATTTACACTATATAAAGAACAGGGAGGTCTGGCGCACAACAACACCCTGAAACTTCCCGAGGCTTGCTGAATAAGGTTTGACCAAGTGCTAAAACTAAGGAAAACCACTGCTTTTATTGGACTATCGGACTATGCCAAACTACCACCTGGTTGTCCTCGTCCATGGACTCTGGGGTAACACTGCTCATTTTGACTACATTGTGAATGCTCTCCAAAATCATGCGGATAAACACTGGAGTGATGAAAAGAACCAGTTGCTCATCTACACGACTTCTTTAAATGAAGGTTTCCGAACCTACGATGGTATTGATGTTTGTGGTTTCCGAGTGGCTGAAGAAATCACCCATCAGATCGAAATGTTTGAACTTTCATCGACAAATGTCCAGGAGCCCAGCAGAATAAACAAGTTTTCGCTGGTAGGATATTCGCTTGGCGGGCTCATGGCACGCTATGCGCTGGGACTTCTTCACAAGAATCGGTTTTTTGAGAGAAGGAACATAGAACTGATAAATTTCACCACATTCTGCACACCTCATGTGGGCGTTCTGGCACCGGGCAAGAACGTTGCGGTCAATGTGTTCAATTCTGTAGTGCCCTGGTTGCTGGGGAGCAGTGGCAGGCAGATGTTTTTAAAGGACACCGTACACACCCACGGACTCAAGGCTAAGGATGAACCACTCATCTATCTGATGAGTCATCAGGACTCTGTGTTTTTCAAAGGCTTGCAAAGCTTCAAATACAAATCTTTATACGCGAATGTCGTCAACGACAAGAGGACCGCATGGTGGACGGCAGGCATTTCACTGAACGATCCCTTTTTCAATGTCAATCAACACAATGGCGTAAAGACACTCCAGTACATAGCTGGCTACGAGACCGTGGTAGTAGATCGTGATCAGCCCGTCGTCATTTCTCAATTTCAAATGGTCGAGGAGGAGTGTGAGCTATATGATCATGACACAGTAGAGGATTTTTTCTTTCTCAACTATTGGCTTGCCAAGTTGGGCAGGTGGATTCTTGTGGTCTTGAACCTTTGTATTATAGCACCATTGATCCTCGTTTACAAAATCGTACAGTCTGGCATGGAGATGGCCATCTCCGCCATCAGGGTCACTAGGTTCCTCAATAGCTATTCCGCACAGTTGATGCAGGACTTCTTTGACATATCAGCTCCAAGGCCACTCTCCGTACAAAGCAATCACGCCATGCAAGATTCCGAAACAGAGGAGGATGCCAACAGTGATGTTATCACCATCCGCCCCGCGCTAAGCAGTCGTTCATCGGCCCATTCAATCAAAAATATTAACAGCAACAACAACAATTACAATGTGTGGGGGGAATCGTTAAACGATCAAGCGGATAATTTGATGGAGAGTATCTATGAAGCCATTGAAAGGAAAAACACTCATGCCGGATTCCTAGAGGAGCCACCGTTGGAATCAGATCAAATGCAAGGCCACTCCTTAGTTGTCAGCATTAAAGAATTGGAAAACCAAACCACTGCTCAACTGGCTGCGAGGCAAGATCCAAACATGGTAGAGTTGATCGAAAATTTGCACTTAGACCTTTCACCAAAGCAAGTGGCCATCATCAAATCGTTGAATAAGATTAACTGGCACAAGTACCCTATCTATATTCGCAAAACACCAAGCGCTCATGCATGTGCAGTGGTGCGGCAGCAGGACCCATCCTTCACGGAGGGCGAACTCGTGGTCAAGCATTGGATAGAGAAGGTCTTCCAAATTGCATAAGTGATAGTTCATTTAAATAACAAACATGAAAAAACGAAAAGGTATATGGGGGCATATCGCTTAAAATTCGTTGTCAAAGTTAGCTTCTAATTTCTGAATTAACACTTCACGACTGTCCTCATCAGACACAGCAATGAATGGATTCAGTTTCACTTTCAAATATATTTGTTTAACTTTTTGAAAAATTTCACGTATCTCTTTCTCTTCTTCCTCGCCGTCGTAGCACTCCTGAGGGAACCCAATGATGATCTTCAAACCTGTGGGTCTCACCAACATACCGAACACGGCTACCCCTTCCAGCTGGAAAAACAATTTCACGCTTGGCTGTGATTCCAGCGAGGCCCAATCGAATAATGGGCTCTCGAAATAGTCTATTGACGTGTTGGAGAAAACGTTGTACTTGAGCACATCGTTCACTTCCTTTTCATCCTTGACAGGAACGTAAATGAGCAAAGGCTTGTTAGATTCATCGACAAGAGAAACAAAGCACGGCTTCAAGGGCATCATAGAGCTCTTGGCATGATCATCAATGACCTCTGAGGCAGCTGAATCATGTTCTTGGCTCATCGCTTGATTCGATCACGAAATAGAAGGTGGAAATTTTGTTAAACTCTAATGAATTGGAAGTGAAAACGGAAGAAAAGAAAAAGCATTAGACATAAGAATCATCTAACTATGTAACTGTTACTTACTCAATTGCCAGCAATGTCCTCTGCAGCAGCTCTACCAAAAACCACACACTCGAGGAGACTTGATCCACCGAGTCTGTTGGCTCCATGGACACCTCCAGAAACTTCACCGGCAGCGTAAAGCCCCTTCGCCAAAGGTTTGCCATCCCTACCAATTACTTGTGCCTTTTCATTGATCTTTGCACCTCCCATGGTGAAGTGAACCACAGGCGTGACTTCACCGACGTAGACCTCTGTAGATGGATCCACCTGGCCACCGAAGGTGTTTATGACCAAGTTGCGACCAAACTCATCTTGCTTAGCCGTAGAATAAACTTTCAACTCTTCGGCTAGCTCACTGGCAGAGATTGGTAACCCACGCTCCTGTGCCAAGTCCTCTATTGACATCCGCTTGAGGAGTTTTTTGAACAAGTAAAAATCCATGTGGCTCTTGAATTCCTGGTATGTCGCCTCACTCATAATCAAATAGGCCGTGTTGACATCTTGAGGACATTGGGTCCTAATTGCCTCTGTCACCACATCCCTGGTTTGCATTTCATCGACGAATCTTTTGCCAGTCGCAGGATTAATCAATACGCCACCCAACCCTCTTAGGCCCTCAGCAGCCAAGAACTTCCACTTGTTGTCCCGATCGTTCGGGTCCACAAACCCTGTTGGATGCACTTGCACCTGGTCCATGTCGATGAGGTCTGCACCCAATTTTTCCAATAGTCGTTGACCATCCCCAGTGGTACCCTCGCCATTGGTGGAAGGTAGATTAGTCAATTGAGGTACGTACTCCTCAAGCATCTTCTGCGAACGGCTAAACCCACCGGAGCAAAAGATGACATTGCTAGTGCTTATATCTTGCTTCTTACCTTCAGAGTCCTCGTAAGAAACACTGGAAACGCGGCCCTGCGAATCCACATTAACGTCCACCACGTTGCTGTCGAGTAGAATCTTGACCAAATTGGGGTCCTTATCAGCTTGCGCTTGTAAGGTCTTGGACAGAGTGTTAATTATTTCGAAACCTGGTGGTAGTTTACCAGACGAGCGATGAGTTCTGGCGGCAGATTGTCCACCGGCCTGCAAAAGCAGATCTAGCTTGATCCTAAACTCACTCTGCAGCCAGTGGATCGCCGCTGCTGCATCTGCAGTCAGCTTTTCCATCAGGGGCTCAATACCTTTACCCTTGGCAGAGCTGACCGTGTCCTCCAAGAACAGTTCTGGACTGTCTTGAACATTCCAGTGCCGCTGAGTCTCTGTGTAGGCACCATTAATGCCACTAGAGGCTTTGATGGAATTACCCCCAATGGACGAGGCCTTGTCGAGAAGCACGATGGGCACCTTGTATTTGGCAAGCTGGTTACCGGCGGACAAGCCTGCCAACCCTGTTCCTACTATAACCACAGGTCTCGAAGTCATGGTTGTTTGCTTGATATAGAATACTAACCAAATACAAAGTAGCCAAAGTAGTGTCTGCACCTTACGAATCTTAATCATGGAGTTCATACTGAATTTCAACTCCTATAAAAGTGGCATTACTGTGTCCTTTTTATATACATATACGAGGAAGGGCGCTCGCGTGATAGCCGCATGATCCAACGCACCTTAACGATACTACATAAAAACTACAGAGGCCATTGCGTGACGCTACTACGCCTCGAGGAGGAACTTTTTGTTCCTTCTACTCTCTACTGCCTTGAGCAAAAAGCTTAACAGCGCCTTCAGTGCCGTGCAATGAGCAACGGCTCTACCAAAAGAATCAAACCTCTTGGTCAGTTGACACGAATGCCAACCACCTTTGTCCCCCTCCAATAGGGTGGTTTTGGGAATCAAAACCATTGATCCTCAAATGTACCGGTTGATTAATGTAAATGTAAACCCATAAAATCAAAACTCCCATTTGAAATGAAAAATCAACTAACTTCTTTGAAACTACTGTGCCATTAAAATGTATCATAATCGATGAAAAACCAACAAGCCCCAAATACACCCCGTTCAGTATTTGTAAGTCTTGATGTCTTGAATAGGTCTGCCATTGATGTCCACCCTCTCGGTGGACTCGCTGCGGTAGATCTTCGTTTCACCTTCCGAGTTGAAAGGGTGCTCCTTCGCATACTCGAATGTCTCCAGGATGGCCTGCTTGGCCTTTTCCAGAGTGTCTCTGGTGATCTGGTAGTGGAATGCAATTCTGCCACCCATGAGCTTGACGCCGTATTTGAGACCCTTCTTCACCAGCACGTCTGGGTCCATCTTGGCCTTTGACAAGCTGAGGAAGACAAAGTTGGTGTCTGCGGGGGACTCCAGAGGAATTCCCCTCTCGATGCAAAATTCTGCCAATTCGTGTGCGAGCTGATGCGACCGCAGTATTTTCGACTTCCAGTCGCCCTTAACTGTGACCAAGGCCATGGCACAGATCATACCAGATTGTCTGATCCCACCACCCTGCTGCTTTCTAAAATGGTTGCACTTCTTGATGAACTTCAAATCACCCACCAGCACAGAACCGATGGGGGCCCCCATCGACTTGGAGAGACAGATCGAGATAGAGTCGAAAAGCTCACCATACTGCTTCATGGGCACGTTGGAAGCCGCAGACGCGTTCCATATCCGAGCACCGTCGCAGTGCACCTTCACATCGTTTTCCAGGGACCACGCCCTGATGCGCACCAACTCCTCCAATGGGTACACGATCCCGTGCAGGGTGTTTTCCAGCGAAATCAATCTGGTGGGCGCACCGTGGATGTCTCCGTCATCTGGAACATAATGCTTCTTGATGTCCTCCAGCGTCATGTAGTTGCCATTGGATGGAACCACAGGAACCACCATGGCCTGCGACAAAATGGCCAAACCTGCTGCCTCATGCGTGTAGACATGGGACCTGTAATCGCACAGCACCGAGTAAGGAGGCTGCATCAAATGCGTCCTCACACCAATCTGATTCGACATGGTACCGGAGACGCAGAACAATCCTGCCTCCTTCCCCGCAAGCTGGGCCACCGTCTGCTCCAACCTGATTGTGTCAATGTCCTCCTGGTACACTGCATCCCCGATCGACGCCTGGACCCCCGCCTGCACCATCTCCTCTGTGGGAATGGTAAAGGTGTCAGAGCGTAGATCGTTCGACGCAGAGGTGTACACAGATGGTAATTCGTAGTCGGCCATGTGGAATTATTGTCTTCTTCTTATTGTTGGTTTGTAAATGTAACCTTTGTCTGAGAGGAGTCAGTAACGAGTCAAACTATAGCGGAGTGGGAGTGCCAGATACTGCAATTTTTGCAATTCGAGAGGCATATATAGCATGCCAAAGCAGTTAGGGCGACGTGGTGTAGGAAATGAGCGCAACTACGAAACGACTCGCGCAATGACTAATTCCCGTGCAGGACAATCAGGCTGAAAAAAAAACCGTTCAGTGCGGATTTGCCTCTCAACTATGAAAACCTTTCGGCACTTAATTTCCTATTCCACCGGCAGCTCCTGCCACTGACAGATTTCTCTTTGTTAAACTGTTTGCATTGATGAAATTTTCAACGGGTGCCTTGGCGACGACGACTCTTGCGTTGTGTCTTCGCAATGCCTTACGGGAAAAAAGAAATAATTGTTCATGCTGAAAAATGCATCACACGGGAAAAGAAACGGCCATCTGCCTAAATAGGATATTGCCGGAACCGGCGGCGGAAGTTCTTCCGCTCGGACAATGATTGCTACGGGAATTCTCTGGCAAACGCGTTAAGGTAGCGTAATACGCAGAAAGCCCTCCGTTTCTGATCACGTGCCGATGCGCCCTCAGCAGTCGCGACTTTCTAGTTTTGTGTTTGCTTTTAGCACGACAAAGTCGTGATGCGAGCGCCGCACGTCATATTCTCTCGAGACAACTATACTGAGTTCGAATTTCATATAAAATACGCTGGAAGGGCCTCCCAGCGTCACTACAGGCACCTGCTTCGGTACCGCACTGTGACCGTGGGCGTGTCTAGGGTATCAATAGCCAAACCACCAATGGCTCGTCGTTATGGTAGTAGGGACGGTCGCGGGTATCGGTATTCAGTTTTCAGATATGAAATTCGTGGATCTACCAAAGGCCTACTACTGCGAAAGCATTTGCCAAGTGCGTTTTCGTTAATCAAGAAGGAAGATGATCTGATACCGTCGTAGTCTTGACCATAAATGAATGCCGAATCGTTGCCTTTTGGTTTACTATGTACTTTACAAGAGGTGGCATAACGTCAGGGTAACACTTGGCTAAGTAAATCTTGACCAAACTTTATGTAGTTCGTCTGCTTAGTGCAACATGGCTCAAGGGGGCAATGAGTGTCGGTTCCAACAACGGTGGCGATGAGAGATTGGAGTTCCTCAGATCGGTGGCCAGCAGAAACGCGGTTCCCATACCGTCTCCTTTCAAGAAGCCCGGCTACAGGAAGCCCAGCAGGAGGCACAAATCTGCGAGACAACTGATTGTTGACGAGTCCAAGCGGATCAATGCAGCATTGCAGATCGACGGGCAAGGGGCCAAGCTGGTACCCAAAGTGACCCACTTTAACGTGAACGCACCACCTTCTTTGAAACCCCACAAGAAATACTGCGATATCACGGGACTCAAGGGACTCTACAGATCACCCGTCAACAACATGCGGTACTACAACGCAGAGGTCTACCAGCTGGTGGTCAAGCCAATGGCACCAGGAGTCGACCAGGAGTACTTGAAGCTGAGAGGTGACCACTTTGTACTGAAGTAAGTTCAAGAGCGGGTCCGGGTGATAGCTACGTAGAAAACTACGTAGTAGCATAAGTGAAAAATTGTACAAAACACATCTCATCGCGAACATATGGCGTCCCATCATTTGTTGTAGAATTACCCCAACGCCAAGAATCTGTGTTTGGCACAGGTAATCACAGCTTGTCCTTCACATCCCCCCGCCTTCCATGCTGTACACCTTTTGCAGGCTCTCGGCAGTACTGTGGTTGTGCTACCGTCTCTATAAGTTTCTGAGCATACCCGTAACCAAGATCGTGCAGACCCTTAAGATTAGGACGCCACCTGCTACCAAAGTATCTATAGACCGTGTTTCCGTGGACTCCATCACCATACACTGGGAGAATGAACCCATAGTGGGAGGCCCGGCTAAAAACGCCAATTCGATATCTCACTACTTGCTCTATCTGGACAATTCGCAATTGGCCGTCTTCCCCAATTCACCAAACTCACTGTACACCTGCTGCTCCCTTACGGGGCTGAGCCCTGAGAGGGAGTACCAGCTTGATTTCATTACGGTGAACCGTATGGGGTTTATGAACAAGCTGCCATCGCTATACTGCATGACTAAATCCAACAGTTCTCGGCAAACAATCAAGAGAAGTGGCCAATGGAGGAAGAACACTTTGACCACGCGGTCCAACCTCGATTCCTCGTCTAACGTCAACGTTTCCGAGGCGAGTGCCTCCGCCGCCGTGGCAAGCACCCAAAACGGCACCTCTTCTTTCACACTGCCGGCATATGCCAGTTTGACTGCCCTCAAGGATCTGGAGTCGTACTCTATCGACGATTTGAAAAAAATTCTAATATGTGCACAGGAGGATCTGCACGACGTCCTATCGCAACATTCGTCGCTTTTACAGGACTTCCAAGAATCCAAACTACAGCTGGAATTAGAACTAGAAAATTTGAAGATCCATTGGTCGCATGAGATAGATCTGCGCAAGTCGCTTAAATCTACGATCAAATCTTTGGAAAATTCCAAACTGCTGTACGATCTCAAGTTGGAGAAATTAAAGAAAAACATCGATCAGTCTAAGGCCAAAATCGCTAAAATGGAGAGAGACATGCACAATTGGTCGCGGGATGAGATGGGGCAGTTGAACAACGAGGCATTTAGAAAACAATATACCATAACGATGGATCAAGTGAGAGGAGAAATCCATGAGTTGGCTCGGAAGGTGAAAGCCGTCCATGCAGAAATATCAGCACAGGAGGATGCCAACAAGAGGCTCAACACGTTGAAGAAAATATCATCTTCCAACGCAAGCCTGGATCTGGTTGCGCAACAGGATAACTCTACTTCTAGCTTGGCCTTACCTTCAACTGAAAGTCTCAGCACCTCGCAAGAGATTGTATCATTGCAGTCTTTTCTTAAAAAGCTGAACGATTGCACCGTAGATACGACTGGTCAATTGACTCCTGCCGGTGAAGAGATGTTGAACAGATTCACTGGTAACCCCAAAGCGGTAAAACTCATAAGGGAGCAGTTACGTTTGGATCAAGATTTGGAAAATAAGTGGAAAGTATTGCGAAACAGAATGGCCAAACGCTTGGAAACATTAGAGTCCATGTTTACCGACATAAGTTTGAGCAACAGGCAACTAAGAGCAAGTCTGATGGTCCAACCTTATGCTCAAAAGAATGCAGACTCTGGAAATTCGAATTCCAATACAAATTCTAGTGTTACCTTGGGAGAGCAATCGTCCGCTCTCCACTCACCACCCATGGGCCAATTGGGTCTTGCCAAAGAGAATGCTGAGAACCACTTCAATGCACCGATGACCTCCAACTCAGTGACTCCGCCTCACCTACCACCTTCCAACCCTCAATTGGTACTGCATAATCCATCCACCTATGCCCAGGAGGGTCAAATTTCGTCCAATGGGGCGACTACCGTCATGCCGGTCACAGTGCCGGTGAATACCACAGGTAGTACGGGAAGACCATCTCTGGCACATCCTTCCATGCTCCAAGGTACAATCTTAGCGCCACAGATCAGTGGGCCCCAATCATATTCAGATTCTTCGATTTTGGTAAACAGGAAACCTACTGGCCAATCATTCTCCTGGAGTAGCGAGTCGCGAGGACCTTTGCCCACACGTCCTTTACAACAAAGACAGCAGCAGCAGCGGCAACAACAACATCAGCAACATCAGCAACAACAATCCGAGCTGGATCAACCTTTTGAGTACGACAATGCAAGCCACTTGATCTCGGGTCTGCAGGATATGATTTACGACGAGGCAGAGTACCCAGATAGGATCAGCGATTACTCTAAAGGTTTTACTACGGATCAATTAGACAACTACTGGACCACGCAAAGGGATACCACTTTTGAAAACTCGAGGTTTGGTCCATCGAGCTCAAAAAAAGACACGACGCCGGCAGCCGCCACGCTAATGACGTATGGCACCCCAATGAGACCTCCTTCACCAAGCATGTTGGGCGATGACTCTTTGACAGGCTTCAACGAACCGTTGCCCGCACATCACTCGGAATCATTTCATGGCGCAGGCGCACACAACGACGTTAGCGATTTGATGTCACACCCTGACGAGTCATTGCCGCTACAAGGCGTTGATGCAAACCCGTCTCGACACCAGGGAAGATTCCAAACGCCTAGATTCAACTTCATCTGGCATAACGGAGGCCAAGCGACGACGCCTCCAGATTCACTTACGGATCACTTACATACCGCTTTACCCCCACGCAAGGCAGATGATGCCCACCACGGTAGAAGGGGTAGTGGTGGAAGTATAGCGTCCACATGGAGCAAATTCAACTGGAAGAACCGATCACCTCAACTTCCTCATGCGAGAGAGAGTGCCATCGACGAATCTCCGTTTGAACCTTGTGATCCTCCTCATCAACTGGGAGCCTCCGATGATGCGCCTGCTAGTTCAGGTGGTCGCCGAGTGTCGCGTTTATTATCGAGAAGTGGGATTCTCAAATTCCCCGGTTATGAGGAGAAGTGTTAATTATACATAATACTATATAATTACAACTGCAATTCTTCCAGTAATTTTTTCTTCCTTTTTTCAACAAGCCAGTGCTCCATGTCTTTGATGCTGGGGGTGTCATCTGGATTTAGCCGTTCCTCACCTCCCGCCCTATTATAATGCATCCGCAATAGTGGAGTCCAATTTGATTCAAATTCCTGAAGTTCCAGACCGGCCTGCGATGTACCATAATACGCATTGTTCTTGTCTCTCGGTACTAATTTAGTGTCCACTAGATTTCTATGCTTTTTCCTCGATTCCTGCTCTTGCTTCAGGAGCTCTTGCACATGTGGAAGCTCCACTGCTCTTCCAAAGTATCTTTTACCCTCTATGAGTTTCCCTCCAACGATATGGTCCCTTCTGGGAGCAGCACCACCCAACACATGTGTAATGTGCCAGTCCCACCGACCTTTCTCTCTAAACAGCTCGTTCAACTCGTCATTGAGCTCCTCCAATTGAAAATCGTTCAAGCTTGGATCGAAGATCCTAGTAATCTTATCCGCAAGCTCCCTAGCAGTCTGTTTCCGCCATTCGAGAGCCTCTTTTAGCGTTCGCACGGACCCTACTTTCTTGGGCCTCTTGTACCGCGAGAAATCCTTGAATCCACCCGCTTCTTCGGCTTGAAGCTCCTGGTATCGCACCAGCACCGAATTAGCTTTGTCGACGTTCCTAGACATGGCTATTAACCTTCCTTTTGGCCCTTAACGTGATACTCATCACCTCATTTCCTCACCGATTTGTTTTTCCCAGTTGTCTGCAAGTTTTTGAAGGCACGTTAAAAGAGAAAGGTTGGAATGGCTCGCGAAACATACGAAACTACAGGTACTTAAAACATTGGAATACGGTGCAATACAATTCTTTGAGCGTTCAGTACACTTTTGCTGAATTTGAAGAGTTTGCCAATTGTACAGGCATTTTTTCCAGCCCTCAACATGGCCAGAAACTACCGTATTGTGATTGTCGCGTTTGCAGCTGTTATGCTGCTATTGCTGATCAGATCCTCGACTACAACGAAGTCAGCCACAGATGTTGGGAGGGTTGCTACGCCTACGGCCAACAGACTTGACGTCCCCCAGGATTTCAACGCTCTGCCCGTGGGAGAGAAATCGGGATGGGTCGATGATGCGAAGACTCAACAAGGCAACCCAGAGGTCGATGAAGCAGTAAAGGCGCTTGATTCTAGTGTTTCCGAGTCTTATTCGAAATGCACTAAGGATCACCAATACGTTATTATGGTAGACGCTGGGTCCACTGGCTCCAGGGTGCACGTCTACGAATTCGACGTCTGCACTCAGCCACCAACTTTAATAGAAGAGACTTTCAAAATGTTGAAACCAGGGTTGTCGTCATTTGGCACCGATCCTCTAGGCGCTGCTCTTTCGTTGGATCCACTTTTGGAGCGTGCATTGGAAGTGATTCCGGAAAAGAAGAGAAACTGTGCACCGGTTTCGGTCAAGGCCACTGCAGGTTTGAGACTGTTAGGTGCGGCCAAATCTGATAAGATCCTCGCTGCTGTGCGTGATCATTTGGAGAAGGACTATCCTTTTCCTGTGGTGAAAGGTGATGGTGTCTCGATTATGAGCGGTGAAGAGGAAGGTGTGTTTGCGTGGGTCACTACCAACTACCTATTGGGTAACATTGGCGGGCCTGCAAGAGCATCCACCGCTGCTGTGTTTGACCTCGGTGGTGGTTCCACCCAGATCGTGTTTGAGCCAACTTTCCCGCCTAATGAAAAGATGGCTGAAGGTGAGCACAAGTACGAATTGTCTTTTGGTGGTGAACTTTACGTCTTATACCAATTTTCTCACTTGGGGTATGGTCTAATGGAGGGCAGAAACAAGATCAATTCTCTGCTCGTAGAGACCGCCATCAAGGAGGGTATCATTACAGAGGGGGACACTGAAGAGGTCCACGAACTGACTTCGCCCTGTCTGCCACCAAACGCAAAGGTCTCCAAGGAACAGGTGAAGTTAGTAAGTGGTGAAACCTATGTGATCAACTTCTCAGGCCCAGTACACGCTGCTGGTGCCCAGTGCAGGTTTCTGGCAGACAAGGTTTTGAACAAGGACGCCGAATGCGCTGAACTGCCATGTTCTTTCAACGGTGTGCATCAACCTTCACTAGTTCACACATTCAAAGAGATCAATGACATTTTCGTATTCTCCTACTTTTACGACAGAACTCAACCCTTGGGATTACCTCTATCTTTCAAACTAGACGAACTAGTGGAGTTAGCCAAGATGGTCTGTAATGGCGAAGAAGTGTGGAAGAGCGTCTTCAGTGGCATCGAAGGATCCATCCAAGAATTAAAGAAGGAACCCCAGTGGTGTCTTGACCTCTCGTTCCAGGTCGCACTCTTACACACAGGCTATGAGATACCACTTCACAGAGAGTTGAAAACCGCAAAAACCATTGCCCAAAACGAGCTCGGCTGGTGCTTAGGTGCCTCTCTACCTCTAATCACTGCGGACTCTTGGGACTGCAAAGTTAGCCAGATAGAATAAATTGACACCAGTTCCCTCGAAGGGAAAATACACGCTGCTAGCTGATCAATAAACTGGATGAGCCATGTTATATAGGGTGTAGTTTGCCAATGACATTTTGTATAAATTTTCGATGTAGGGATATCCCGCTTTATCCATTGGAAAACTTTGACGGTCTTAGGACCAGCGTAAGCACATGCATGAACCTACGCAGCAGTCAAGTCAGGCTAAGCGCAACAGGCTCCCCTAGGCTGTTCTTTTAACTGAGACTATATGAAATTACTAAATATGAACAACATGGATCAAGTCATGGAACGAGACTCGGAGCCATCTACGTCTCCTGAGGAAGGGGTATCCCCTGAAGGACCGATATCTCAAGTCAGGAGCCTTCAAGATCTTAAGATGGATCGTGACGGCAAGGCCACCCAGTCAGACCCAGCTCTCGCTAGGTTGCACCCTGTAGATGTTCGAGATGATACTAACTGTGAGAGGATAAGGAACATTAGCGATGCCAAGGAAATGATAAGGCAGTTGAATGTTGGGGACAACAAATTGAGCTCTGCAAAATCTCAATTGAAGCTTAGTTCCACGGCGTACGGAGTGCGCATGCTCTCGAGGGACATCTTCAACACCAAAGTGGAGTTGCAAGTGGAAAATCTACTTATAGTGACGAAGAACCATGATCTGTCGCTCGTGTATTTGGTTAGAGAGCTGGTGGAGTGGTTGTTGATCCATTCACCTCATATGTCTGTTTACGTGGAGAAAGAGCTTCAAGGTTCAGACCAGTTTGGTGCTGAGGATATCTACAAGGACAGTAAGTGTCGTGAACATAGAATCAAGTACTGGGATGAAGGTTTTGTCGCCAAACATGACAGATTTTTCGATTTGATCATGACGCTGGGAGGAGACGGCACAGTGCTATTCGTGTCTTCTATGTTCCAACGCCATGTACCTCCAGTGCTTTCATTCTCTTTGGGGTCTCTAGGGTTTCTGACCAACTACCAGTATGAACACTTCAGAGAGGATTTGCCCAAAATACTCAACAACAAAATCAAGACAAATTTGAGAATGAGGCTAGAGTGTAAGGTTTATCGCCGGCACCCTCCCGTAATTAATTCTCGCACTGGTGAGAAAGTCGCTGTGGCCGAATTGGTCTCACAACGACACGTCCTCAATGAACTTACTGTCGATAGGGGGCCTAGTCCCTTCATCTCGAATCTGGATCTCTATGGCGACAACTCTCTGTTGACCGTTGCCCAAGCTGACGGACTCATCATAGCAACACCTACGGGCTCCACGGCTTACTCTTTGAGCGCTGGCGGGCCTTTGGTCTACCCTAGCGTCAACGCCATCGTAGTCACCCCCGTTTGCCCCCACACGCTCAGTTTCAGACCTATTATGCTGCCTGATAGCATGAATTTGAAAGTTAAAGTCTCCATGAAATCGAGGGCTACCGCTTGGGCTTCCTTTGACGGTAAGGAACGCATCGAATTGCAAAAGGGCGACTACATCACGGTGCAGGCCAGCCCCTACGCTTTCCCTACCGTGGAATCCCATCGCACCGAATTCATCGAAAGCATCAGCAGATCCCTTAACTGGAACGTGAGGCGAGAACAGAAATCTTTCACACACATGCTGTCCCGCAAGAACCAGGAGAAGTACGTCACTGACAAGAGCGGTGAAAGTGAATGGAAAAAGGAGGACGAGGAAGTAGTCGTTGTACAGGCAGAAGACCCCAAGGAAGCTAATGAGATGATTAAGAAGGCCTGCAAGAGGAATTCTATAAGTGAGAAACCCAGCTTCACCGTGTAGACGACTGCAGATCGACGTAACGAACGCTGCTCGAGCAGTGCTCGATCAGATAAGGTAATATATGTATAACAGTGTAATTATAGGAATGTCAATGCGTTACGCTGGAGATGGACAGGATCAGCCTGGTTTTCTTTTTTTTTTCTTCATCAGGTTTGAGTTCACCAAATTTCATACAAGCCTTTTCTTCAAAAGGTAAATGATGAGCTGGGCTGCGAAAAATTGACCGACGCCAAATGGACATCCCAGTGGGGTCGACTATTCTTGAAACACCTTTCAGCGATCTTGAATCCTAAAAGTATATAAGGTGATTCAATCTACAAGGTCAGGGACCGACCGTAATCTATTGCGATTAACGTGTGCAAATCATTAAAGATCTATGAATCCGTTCATCTGGTTGCTGCTGTTTGGATTCACACAGGTGCTAGCTGTGATTGAATGCAATTCCACCAGTAGCTGTCCCGAGGATTCGCCCTGTTGCTCGCAGTTTGGCGAGTGCGGTTCGGGAAGTTACTGTCTAGGCGGTTGTAACCCATCGTTCTCATACAGCTATAAGGCATGTATGGCAATGCCCATCTGCAAGAATTCTTCCACGGTATTTGACGATTACAGTTCCAAAGTACTCGATGAGGCCACCTATCTAGGTAATGCGTCCGCAGGTGACTGGACTTACAGTGGGTATATTTTGGATTACGAAGACGAAGATAGCATGTTGTTGGCAATGCCCAAGGACAGCAGTGGCACAGTGGTGAGTTCCACAAGATATATATGGTATGGTAAGATCAGCGCAAAGCTGAAAACGTCTCACAGAGCTGGTGTCGTAACAGCATTCATCCTTTTCTCCGATATCCAGGATGAGATCGACGACGAATGGATCGGTTCAGATTTGAGCAATGTGCAAACTAACTACTACTTTGAGGGTACGTTAAACTATACCAATAGCAGAAACTCTTCTGCGAATAGTACTTTTAGCACCTACCACGTCTATGAAGTAGACTGGAGCGAGGACAAGCTGGTGTGGTCGGTCGATGGTGAAGTAGGCAGGACCCTTTACAAGAATGACACATACAATAGTACTACCAATAAGTACATGTACCCACAGACGCCTTCCAGAGTACAGATCTCGCTGTGGCCCGGCGGTAACTCTACAAACACAGCCGGAACCATTGCATGGGCTGGCGGCGCGATCAATTGGACCGCTTCTGATCTGAAAGACCCTGGTTACTATTACATGGCATTGAACGAGTTGAATATTACGTGTTATGAACCTCCCAGCTATGCCAAGCAAAACGGATCTGAAGCGTACTCTTGGACGAACTCTGACAGCTTTTTGTCTGAGGATGTTGCTCTCACAGACGATCAGACGTTTTTGTACTCCGACGATGGCAGTGGATTAGAGCCCAAATTAGGCAAGGATAATCAAACTTCGACGACCCGAAGTTCTTCCATGACAACGTCTACTCATACTACGTCTTCATCGCTGGCGCCGGGGGCCTCAACTGCATTTATTCAAAATATTAATTCTGGAACAAACAGTAGCAGCAGCAGTGACAGCAAGAATGGCGGCGTGAGCATAAAGAAACCGGGCGCTCTAACGTTGCTATTCTTGATGTTTGGGCATATTGTATAGCTATAATAATCGTAATAAAAGTTTCCTTATCTTCATTCTCCTTTGTTTAAAAAAACTTCTGAATATTTTAATAAAATAAATAAATAAATTAATGATACTATTTACGGGCACATCACAAATAAAAATTACAAGAGATCACGGCGTCGAAGAGACTTATTTGCTGGTAGCCTTCTTCAAATAAGTTACCAGGTCATTTCTGTCCTTCTCCTTCTTCAAACCACCAAAGGCCATCTTGGTACCTGGAATGTATTTCTTTGGGTTCTCCAAGTAGTCAGACATGTTCTGTTCATCCCACAAAACGTTCTTCTTGATGTTGGCATCTGTGTAGGAGTAACCTGCGGCTTGACCTGAGTGACGGCCAAACACTCCGTGCAGGTTTGGACCGACCTTGTTTGGACCACCTTCTTCAACGGTGTGACATTGTAGACATCTGGTCTTGAAAAGAGTAGCACCTTTCTTAGCAGAACCTTTTTTGAATGGAGCGGGCATACTGTATCAATAAATAGTAACTGGTTGGTTTTGATGGATGGGAATCAGCTCTCGAAAACTGGAAAAACACAATGAAATATTATTTCATCCTATCGAAACCTACTACTTTATATTCCATCGTTTTCGACACCCGTGTCGGAAAGGTCGGGCGGGAGCACAGGTTCAGGCTGCAGACGATTTCGTTCGGCGCAAGCTTCCAAATCCCGCTGGCCCCCAGGGAGTCCTCGGATACATCGGTTGCGACCAACAACGAGCTTTCGGTCAAACAATATTTTCCAGTCTGTCATTGGTTCGTCCTGGATGAGGCCGGAGGGATCGTGAAGACAAGGCTGAATGTATGCCCGTCCCTGCTAATGCATTATCACGTGTAAGTTTGACGTTTCCAACCCACTCGAAGGCTCTAGCTAACAAGCATTGAAAAATAGAAATTTGAAGATCAATCTATTATGGTTGTCCAAGCTGTTTTGTTGGATATTGAAGGTACTGTGTGCCCTATCTCATTTGTCAAAGAGATCCTTTTCCCCTATTTCGCTGCCAAGATCCCCCAGCTGGTGGCTTCAAACGAACCCGATGTCAGAGCACTTTTAGAGCAGTTTCCTCAGCAGTACCAGGGTGACTTGGCGACTCACATGCAGTCCCTAGTGGCTAAAGATGTCAAGGACCCTATTTTGAAGCAGCTCCAGGGGAAAGTTTGGGCCGATGGATACACCAGCGGCGAAATAAAGTCTCCCTTGTACCAAGATGCCATAGAGTTCATGCAAAACACTACTTCTCTGATCTATATTTATTCCAGTGGCTCCGCTCTAGCTCAAAAACTTTTGTTTGGGCATGTGAAGGATCCTAGCAACTCAAACGGGCCATCTCTGGACCTGCAGCCTTTGATCAAAGGTTACTTCGATATCAGCACGGCTGGCAAGAAGCTAGAAGCACCATCATATGAGCGTATTGTCCAAAGTGTCAAATTTGCCCCCCGAGAAGTGTTGTTTATAAGTGATAATGTTTTGGAATTGAAAGCCGCCCAGGTCGCCGGCTTGCAGACGATTCTGGCAGTTAGACCGGGTAACACTCCCGTCGATGATGGGCACGGTTTCCGTACAGTGGAGGATTTCGCCAATCTGTAACACGGTTTCAAGTTGAAACCGCCCATTCGAGGTTTTCCATAGTTAGCTTGTTCTGTTACCTAATTTTGAAAAAATCGTGGCACTCAACTCATCTAATATACCACTAGTACCTCCAGAAGACCATGTGCGTCACGCTCAAGAATCTGCTTTCATTTTTTTTTCGTTATCAATAATAAATAGCAATAATCTCATCTAAAATGTAATTCGTTATCAGTCTCTTTGTATCGTGAAGCTACATATGTATATATATACGTATGTACATAATGCGAGATATTACAACCAGCTTAGCGTTTGTTGAGTCCTAAAGGCCCTTGTGAACTCGAAACCTTGTCCATTATGCATAAGTGAATTTTGAATGTATGTATCAGTATGTTTAACTAATATTACTTTGATATTTCAAATTAAACATTACAGAAAGTGAAATCTTTTTTGCAAATCACAATTTTTGGTAGCAAAATATTGTACAAACTGCAAATATTACAAGGGTTAGTAGATTCAACTGTTTCGAAGTTAGTTTCAGAAAGTCCAGAAAAGGATTTTTTATCATAGGGTATTGTTTTTAAAAGAATAACTAATGCAAAAGATCATAATTTGAAGACATCTTCAGATATTTCGGCAATTCCATTTTTCCGTTTTGGAATGAGGCAATTGTTCATACTGAGAAGCCATAATCATGCTACAAAGTCGAACCTGATGAAGAGTGTCTCAAGAGCTAGTAAATATTGACAAAATCCTATTGTTTTTACATTTTTTCATAATTAGCAAAAAAGTACCCGAATGTATACGGATTTGGACAATTTCGTACGTCAGATTGTTGAAATATGCAGTGACTTGTTGTCTGTTTTTTTCTCAAATGACGTTAACTAACGAGACCCGCTTTGGCCGAATTACAAAATCTCCAGAAAATAATAACTCTGGTTTTTCAGCGAATTTGGTGGTGTCGTAATCGGTGCTCTAGAAATCATCTGGCAAGTCCCTTTAAGAATCCAAAAGTCGGCCATTCTCCTGGTAAATGGAGGGCATGAATATCTTCTCCTGGAGACGAAACTTGTAGTGATTCCCAGGACCTGGCAGTAACATGAAGCTTCTTTCAATCCCTCTCCTATATCAGGCCAGTAAAGCTCATCAAGTCCTAGGTGCCACTTCCCCCACAAAATAGTAGAATATTCGGGGGACAATATTTCTGTCAAGGCTGCCGCCCTGAAGTTCAAATAGCCTTCGTAGCCTGGTTTTTCCGCCAATTTCTCCGGGAACTTTTAGCGTGTTCTGCTATCTGACCAATGCCCGCTAAGTGGTAACCACAGTGGAAAAGGAAGATCAATTGCCTTGCGGGCGTTCCCTACCACTGGGGTTTCTCCTCATTGGTTGCTTACTCTTCTCCAATAACTTTGCAGTCCTACCAGTCATTGCTGCTTAAGCCGTGCGGCTGGCTGTCCCTGTAAATCCTGTCGTTGCCGCGAGAGTCAAATTTCTGCGCGCTCACCTCCTCCACCTGACTGTTGCTCGAGAATAGGTAACCGTTCCGTGCATAAAAATATGAACAACGAACTTCTTACCTCTCCATGCGTTGCGAAATCAATTAACGAATTCCCTCTCCACCATCTTATTTGTTTTTACACAACTTCCCGCAAATGAATATGGCCACAT